>APFE030678937.1:39161-93728 GCA_000404065.3 Pinus taeda
AAATGGGCAAAAAAAAATTCATTTTTGGCTTATAACACCCGCTGCCGCCCGACCCAGCGATTTTTATCCAAAAAATCGCGATTTTTTCCAAAAAAATCGGCAAAAAAAAAAATTCCCGCGATTTTTTCCCTAAAAAAAATCGCGATTTAATCGCCAAGGGGAAAAAATCGCGATTTTTTGAAAAAAGCGCGATTGAATCGCGATTTTCACAACACTGGTTTACTGACGTGGAGAAGAACCTGTAATCAAACAATGAAATTCCACTAAAGCACCCATCAGGACAAAATAATATAAAACAACCTATTCATCCTGAAATGATAAACCTCGATATCACTGCAACGAGTATGGCCCAGGCCGTGGCAACAGTTCTGAAAGGTATCTTGATAAAGATCGGGAGGCTAGGAACAAAGAGGGGACTAGGATCATGGTGAGGTTCTCAAGGCATAGACTCGGGCCTTAAGTAAAATAGAGGAAGCATACTTGGGAATGGCTGATAAGCCCATCGCTGAAAATCCAACGCTGGCTGTGATGGGATTTTGTGTGCTCGTAATGTAGATGAAGAAAGAATAGGGCAATCCCGGCCAAGAAACTAAAGGCTGGTCCAGGTGAAATGGCTTCTAAATCTTAGGCAGCGGGAGAATCCTGACACTTTAGAGACTTAGTATGAATCAAAGAAGAAACCTCATACCATTTGGAGACATGATATGTGTTAAAATTGGCAACTAGGGCCAAATTCCATGTGGGTCATCTTAGTAATGGCAGCTCATATTTTTCTTGGATCCCCCTCATCAAGACGTGCAGGATTCACCTAGAGATCATCCGATTCTGATAAGTATTCATGGAGATATGAATTTATTTGTGTTATGGGACAATTCGAAAAAGGTCAGCCAGCAACCAAATAAACCCCTCATGTGCTCCACATTTTTGTATAAATAAAGGTGCCTTGAATCATTTGAGAACACAACTCTCATGATCTCCCTCTCTCCACTTGTTTTGGGTTTGTCTTCTCTCAAGGAAGATGCAGTGGAGAGGGTCATCTAAAAGAGCCCTAGACACAGTCATCTAGGAGAGCCCTAGCCGCGGTCTTGGAGGAGATCTAGTTGCAGATCTAAGAAGCCCTAGCTGTAGTCAATAGGAGTTCTAATGCACAGCAAAGGGAGCCCTAATCCGCAGCAAAGGGAAGGCTCTAATCCACAACAAAGGGAGCCCTAATCCGCAGCAAAGGGAAGGCTCTAATCCACAGCAAAGGGAGCCTTAATCCACAGCAAAGGGAAGGCTCTAATCCGTAGCAAAAGGAGCTCTAACCGCAGCAAAGGGAAGTCCCTTATCCGTAGCTAATGGGAGCCCTAAACCACTATCAAGAGGAAGCCCTAAACTGCTGTCAAGAGGAGCCCTGAGTCAAGGCCTTAGCCACAGCATAAGAAGGACTTCATCCGCAGCAAAATGGACCTTATCATAGCATGAAGCAACGTGGGCATGGACAACAGCAAGACAGGGAAGCCGCAATCACAAGGAGGAGAGATTCTGGGTTGTATATGTATGTGTTTGAGTGCAGGTAAGTGTTGTCAGCTTGCCCGAGTTGAGGAAAGAAACGTTGTTGTTTGGGTATCATTTGGGAAGGTGGGGTGCTACAGCTAGCTATTGTGCTAGGCTGCAAGCCAAAGCACACAGCTGAGGTTGTGTCAAGGACTGTCAAGTGTGGACAGCACCTTCAAAGGGCAACGTGGCATGAGGGAAAGCTCTTCAAGATAAACTGCAGTCCTAAAAGGACTCATTTGATGACTGTGTGGTAGCCCTAACCTGAACACAGTCATAACAGCAATGGGCAACAATACATATGATCAGTATTGCTAGACATAGGTGCTGCAATGGGACAGCATGGCAATGATGAGGTATTATAGCATGCATGGTAAAACATGATGCAACATGGGACAGCTGAAAGCATGAAGAATCATGGACAGCGGCAGCATGGTAAAGCATGGACAGCTGCAAGTAGTGTTGTATGGGACAGCAGTATAGTACTTGATGCAGCTAGGACACAAAGCAGCAATGGTGCAGCAAGCACATGGGCATAGCATGGTGCAGCCGTGGCACTAGGTAAACACTGGAACAACAGCAGCATGAGGTCTAGTATTGTGATGATGGGTGCAGCATAGTGCAGCACGGTGAGGTGCAGCGTATGGACGAGATGCAGCACATGATAGGTGAATGAGTCACCTTGGAGAATCAGTTGAAGCAGCATGTCTTCAACTGATCTCATGTAGAGATAATATATTAGTTGAAGTATTGACTTCTGTTGTAAATGTAGGATCTCTCTCTCTCTGTGCTGAACTATTGAAGAACATATAAGAAGAATTGATCAAAGGTTTCCCCACATTGGGGTTTGTCCCTGGCTAACGCCACATCTTGTGTCCTCTAGTCTTGGCTTGTTTTCTACGATTTATGTTTATGTTCTATTTGCAGTTTACTTTAATGCTGATGTGATTGCTAAAGATATTGAGCTAACTGTGAAAATTGAAATAAATTGCTCTAAGCATAGAACATACCTAAACTTAACGTGGTATCAGAGCTGAGGCAAAGACAATGCCCAAGCAAGAGTGAGAGAGCAATCACCAAAGACAGCTAGGAAACGACAAAAGGATCAATGGGTTCCTCATCCCTCTTCAAATTCATCGAGGGTGAAATCAAAGCAGAGAATATTATCAGAATGGCGCAGCGGAATATGGCCTACCTAAAGATCACTTCATTGGGAAGACCAGATCTCATGGTGGAAGGAAAGGCATCTTAGTTAGGCCATTATGCGAAGGAGTGTCTGAATGGCAGGGACAAATCACTTGAAGATGATAACAATCATTCCAAGGACATCTTCAATGATTAGAGGAATGACAGTGCAGGTCATCAAGGTAACAACTGACCCTTCAAGAAAGCAAGGAACCCCAGGTATGAAGAACCAAATGTTGTTTCTGATAAGATAAATAAGTGATATCTTGTATTGGCTCTCTCCTTCAAATTCCTTGGGAATCCGGCTTATTGATTGTAGTGCTTCAAGGCACTCCATCGGATAGAAGGGTGCTCTCTCTAATTTGGTAGAGATGGAAACAATCGTGGGATTATACTTGGAGCCGATGCCACCTATCCCGAAAAGGGTGTAGGAAATGTTACCTCTCAATTGAATGAGGGTAACTGGATTCACTTACAGAATCTCTTTTATGTACTTGATCGCAAGAAGAACCTGGTGTCCATTTCGGCAATGGAAGTGAAAGGTTTCAGGGTGGCATTCATCGATGGAAAGGTAGGTGTTTAAAAAATAAAAATTTCTAAAGTTCATTTTGAGTTCAGGGTTGGCAATTTGTATCAAGTTGCAGGATGGTCCATTGGGGACCATATCAATTGACACATCTGATCTATAGCGTCGAAGGTCTACGCCCTACCTGATATGAGTCAAATACCTGAATTCAACAAGAGCATGAAGGTACGTGTTTGAGATGTACCGAAGGAAAATCTTACAAGGGGACCATTCCCCTCATGTAGCAGGTCCACAGGTTTGAAACAACCCGAGTTTGAGATTCACGATCGGGAATCTCATGTATACGGGTGGAAGAAAGCCCTTTATGGCTTGAAGTATAACACCTCGGGCATTGTATGAGAAAATTGATAGCTGCCTAATGAAGCTGAGATTCACTAGGAGTGAAACCAATCCAAACCATTGCTCGAAGGTTGTGGATGATAGACCTCTCATATCAGCACCTTCTGAGGACAACCTATTTCTGATAGGTGCAAACCCTCTCACTTGCAGAAGTAAGAGGGAGTTGGATTCCAGATATGGAATGGTAAACCGCAAGCTCGTCACTACCTCGAGGATCTTAACTTTTAAAAGTTATATGGTGGTGATGCCAGACCAAATTTGGGAAATGCCTCTAAGTTTCATAAACTCATCTGCATTGATGTTCTTCGTGAACTTTTGTCTGTATATATGCTTTGCACTTAGCATGGTGAGCTCATATTTGGTTGAGCCTCACATATATTGGTGCCAAGAATTTTCTAAGATACACTGTCGGAAATTTGAAAGTTACAAGATTATTCGAATGTTGATTGGGCAGGCAACGTGGAGGATCGCTAGAGCACTTATTAGTGTTGGTTCTCTCTGGATTTTGCTTCGATATCATGGATGAGCAGGAAGCAAAAGTCAGTTGCTATAAGCACCGCCGAGACCGAATACATAGCTACGAGTAAGATCTCGTGTGAAGTTGCCTAGTTGTGGAAGCTCATCAGTGAGTTGTTTGTACACATCATGAATACCACTGTGATTCTTTGTGACAACCAAGGGGGGTTCGATTATTGTTCTTCGTGAACTTTTGTCCGTATATATGCTTTGCACTTAGCATGGTGAGCTCATATTTGGTTGAGCCTCACATATATTGGTGCTAAGAATTTTCTAAGATACACTACCGGAAATATGAAAGTTACATGATTATTCGAATGTTGATTGGGCAGGCAATGTGGAGGATCGCTAGAGCACTTCTTAGTGTTGGTTCTCTCTGGATTCTGCTTCGATATCATGGATGAGCAGGAAGCAAAAGTCAGTTGCTATAAGCACCGCCGAGACCGAATACATAGCTACGAGTAAGATCTCTTGTGAAGTTGCCTAGTTGTGGAAGCTCATCAGTGAGTTGTTTGTACACATCATGAATACCACTGTGATTCTTTGTGACAACCAGGGGGGGTTCGATTATTGAGGAATCTCGTATTCGATGATTGCTCCAGAAGATAGACATCAAATACTACCTTATCTGGGATATGGTAAGTCGATGAGCGAGGACACTCCATCGCATTGAGACTGATGTACAAGTCGCAAACACTTTGTCAAAGTTGCGGGGAAAGGTCAAATCTGCAATTTTCCCGAACGACTTGGGGTCGTTGAGAGACCTTCATATAAGGGTCCTACATGTTGAATGCACTGAACTCTGGGAGCACTGGAGGGCTTGGGGTACTTACTGGAGCGACATACGACCACAGAGCGACTCACCCTCCCCTAGTGGTGCGCTATGTACAGGGTGACAGGTTCAACCTTTCCCTGTGACACCTTGTGGCAACTATGGAACAAGATAATTAGTTATCCTGTGGGCTAGGATGATTAGTTCTCCCGTGGCGACTGTGAGCCAAAATGATTAGTTCTCCTGTGGGCCAGGATGATTAGTTCTCTGGTGGCGACCAATGGACAAGATGATTCATTCTCCTGTGGATAGGATGATTAGTTCTCCAGTCGAGGCATCCTACCCATGCAGTCTAGGACTCATAGGAAGTACCTCTCATCTGATCAATGAGCAAGGAAATGGGGTTAGGGACCATAGTAGTACTATCGATGGATGCATTGTTGTATCTACCGTACTCCCTATACTAGGATGACCTCCATTGATCTGGGATCAATGAAACTGATCTAGGATCAGTATGAGTGGTTTAAGACACTCTTGTGATATTGATCTGGGACCAATAAAACTGACTTCGGGTCAGTAAGAGTGATATGACACACTCTCTTCTGATGAAACTAACTTCGGGTCAGTAGAGAATGGTATGAGACATTCTCGATCAATTCTTCTTCTTCAGGGTTCAACAGAGCAGAGCAAAATAGTGCAAGGCACTGATGCCAGAGATAGTACAATCAGACATATAGATCAGCGGGTGGAGTCCTCACTCCTCCCTAGTTGAGAGGGAGTGTTAAAATTGGCAGCTAGGGCCAAATTCCATGTGAGTCATCTTATTAATAGCAGTTGATATTTTTCTTGGATCCCTCTCATCGAGAGGTGTAGGATTGATCTAAAGATCATCTGATTTCAATAAATAATCATGGAGATATGAATTTATTTGTGTTATGGGACAACTCATCAAAGTCGGCCAGTAACCAAATAAACCCCTCATGTGCTCCACGTTTTTGTATAAATAAAGGTGCCTTGAATCATTTGAGAACACAATTCTCATGATCTCCCTCTCTCCACTTGTTTTGGGTTTGTCTTCTCTCAAGGTAGATGCAATGGAGAGGGTCATCTAAAAGAGCCCTAGACGCAATCATCTAGGAGAGCCCTACTCGCAGCCTTGGAGGAGATCTGGCCGCAGATCTAAGAAGCCCTAGCTGCAGTCAATAAGAGTTCTAATGCACAGCAAAGGGAGCCCTAATCCGCAGCAAAGGGAAGGCTCTAATCCACAACAGAGGGAGCCCTAATCCGCAGCAAAGGGAAGGCTCTAATCCACAACAAAGGGAGCCCTAATCCGCAGCAAAGGGAAGGCTCTAATCCGCAACGAAGGGAGCTCTAACCGCAGCAAAGGGAAGGTCCTTGTCCGTAGCTAATGGGAGCCCTAAACCACTGTCAAGAGGAAGCCCTAAAATGTTGTCAAGAGGAGCCTTGAGTCAAGGCCTTAGCCACAGCATAAGGACTTCATTCGCAGCAGAAGGGACCTTATCATAGCATGAAGCAACGTGGGCATGGGCAGCAACAAGAGAAGGAAGCTGTAGTCACAAGGAGGAGAGATTCAGGGCTGTACATGTATGCATTTGAGTGCAGGTAAGTGTTGTCAGCTTGCCCGAGTTCACGAGGAAAAAAAACGTCACTGTTTGGGTATCATTTGGGAAGGCGGAGTGCTACAACTAGTTGTTGTGCTAGGGTGCAAGCTAGAGCACACAGCTGAGGTTGTGTCAAGGACTGTCAAGGGTGGACAGCACCTTCAAAGGGCAGTGAGGCATGAAGGAAAGCTCTTCAAGATAAACTGCAGTCCTAAAAGGACTTATCTCCTGACTATGTGGTAGCCCTAACCTGAACACAGTCATAACAGCAATGGGCAGCAATACATATGATCAGTATTGCTAGACATAGGTGCTGCAATGGGATGGCATTGCAATGATGAGGTATTATAGCATGCATGGTAAAACATTATGCAACATGGGACAGCTGCAAGCATGAAGAATCATGGACAGCAGCAGCATGGTAAAGCATGGACAGCTGCAAGTAGAGTGATGTATGGGACAGTAATATAGTACTTGATGCAGCTAGGACACAAAGCAGCAATGGTGCAGCAAGCACATGGGCATAGCATGGTGCCGCCGTGGTACTAGGTAAACACTGGGACAGCAGCAGCATGAGGTCCATTATTGTGATGATGGGTGCAGCACGGTGAGGTGCAGCATATGGACGAAATGTAGCACATGATAGGTGAATGAGTCACCTTGGAGAATCAGTTGAAGCAGCATGTCTTCAACTGATCTCATGTAGAGATAATATATTAGTCGAAGTATTGACTTCTGTTATAAATGTACTCTCTCTCTCTCTCTCTGTGCTGAACTATTGAAGAACAGATAAGAAGAATTGATCAAGGTTTCCCCACATTGGGGTTTGTCCCTAGCTAGCGCCACATCTTGTGTCCTCGTCTTGGCTTGTCTTCTGCAATTTATGTTTATGTTCTATCTGCAGTTTAGTTTAATGCTGATGTGATTGCTAAAGATATTGAGCTAACTGTGAAAATTGAAATAAATTGCTCTAAGCATGGAACATACCTAAACTTAAAAATATGGCATCTGGATCAGCCAAGAAAGAGGCCAACCTTGGGTACTGTGCAGTTATCCATGGATTATGGTATTGGTGTTGAAGAGGCAAGATCATATTTCTTTATTTTGCAACCAACAGCATACACTCATTTTAATTGATCTTCTTTCATTTCTATTTTGTTTCAACTTTCCAAGCATGTACCTCACCCAATTTTCATACTCTATCGAGGGTCGATATGGAAGCATGCCATGTGTACTGCCAATCCTACTACCCGTTCTGGAATCCATGCTCTGTGACTTCGTTGGGCACGAGCCAACAGCCTGGATTTCCACAAGTTCGCTGCCATGCACCGCTCTGTGGGAGAGCATTTGCTTGGCTTTGGTACCCCGACTGCCGCATTGGGTGACGGGACCGCCCATCAACAAATACAATATCAACGGCACCTCCCTTCCCAGGCTTTCGAAATAGACGAACAGGAAACCAATTATGCGAACGTCGTCCATGAATTGAATTCAAACAGCTATGGTGAAACAACCATAAGATAAGCGAAAGCTAGTTGATATTGTCTGAGATCAGTCCTGGTAATGCTCACAGAAAACCACTATTCCCTCAGACAGAAATGATGTTTACCAATTATGACCATTGTGGGAGAGTTGCAGAGAAAAGCCACCCGAGATGTGTGAGGTATGGTTGGTTTGTTTGATTGAAGGACTATGCTGGCATCAATATATAGGCCCAGAAGTCCAAGCCTTGGTGAGTTTGACCAGTGTTGAGCTAGTTCAGTATTAATAATTGAAATCAAGACACAGATTGTCTTGCTTCTATAAATGACAACATGAAGTGATTCCAAAATCAGTTTTCATTCACCTGCCAACTTTCATTGCAGGTAAATGTTGTAAGAGCAAATCTACTCAAACACTTCTCTCTAATAAATCAATTTGCATTACAGATTGAACAGACATTTCGGCCATCTATCTATTTCCAAAGTCCCCTTACCTAGGTTATAAATATTGAATTCCATTTTACCATTTAGGTTCTCCTTATTTTGTTTGCTACGATGAATACTCGAACAAAAATGCATCTGGACAATTAACAACACAAAGTTGAAACCTCGTGTATTTTAAAACAAAAAGTTCTACAGAAATGCACCAGGATAACTATCTGAAAGTTAAAACCTAACGTATTAACACTTTGGACAACAAAAAAGCTAAAAACCTTATGCTTTTTTTACAATCCTTCGAAATTTAAACCATATTGAGCCTACAATCCATTCCTGTGTTGACAGAGCTATTAAGTCGCTTTGGCAATGGAACCGGAGAAAACCCCTGATAAAATTGAAAATGAAAACTTGTAGAAAAAAACAGCACGTCCGCTACTTATAGTCGTTTTACACATGCAAAGTTCGAGATTATTTCAACTAGGATCATTTGATCAAGTTAGTAAATTGAGATAGACCTCCTATAAAAAAACCCATTGATTTTGCATACTATTCGATAATTGCCTGTAAGATTGAAAACAAGACAAGTATGTTGAACTAAATCCTGCAAATTTTAGTAGTCTCCGAAAATAGCTCTTAAAGAATTTACCCTTGCAAACCTCCACGCTCATGAGCTGGTTGCCAAGTTATTCAATCTAATTTACTACCACTGCAATTATTTCAATTAAGGTCATTTGATTGAGGTAAGTTTCCTATAAAAAAAGCCATCCATTTTGCACACTTTTCTGCAACTGCCATCTGTTGAGATTGAAGACAAGACAAGTATGTTGAACTAAATCCTGGAAATTTTAGTAGCCTCTGAAAGTAGCTCCCAAAGTTCTTTGAAGAAAATCATTTACTCTTGGAAACTCCCAAGCTCATGATCTGGTTGCCAAGTTATGCAATCTAGTTAACTACCACACCAAACAATTTCGATCAGGGTCATTTGATCAAGTTAGTAAATTGAGATGGTCTTCCTTTTAAAAAACCATCATTTTGCACACTGTTCTGTAATTGCCATTCGTTAAGATTAAGGGAAGACAAGTATGTTGGATTAAATACTGCCAGTTAGTAGTCTCTGAATGTAACTCCCGTAGTTTTTTAAGAAAATCATTTAAACCTGTAAAACCGGTTGCCAAATTATTCAATCTAACTAACTACCGCTACAAAATGGCAGCTAAGCAACCTTATGGTCTCAACGTGGAAGATGATTCATCGTCATAGGTCGCATACAGAACTGCATTGTCATTGCTGAAGCTCAAAATCAACAAAATAACTGTAATAACGCCAAGTCCTAAGTTTACCAAACCTGAAGATTCTTATATGAAACCCCACAGATAAATATATGGAAAACCACAATTCCAAAGTAGTCTTTTATTTCAAATTTAAAACAAAAATAAGTAAATAATAAATTGAAACCCAAATACATTATTCAATGATTAAAATGTATAGCCGGCAATTACAATAAACCCTAAATTTACCAAACCTCATGATTTTCATATGAAAACCCTAGGAAAAAATATGTGGAAAACCACAATTTATTCCAGAATAGCCTTTTTATTAAAATGAAATAAATGCATAATTGAAAACCCAACATCTCGTTTGATGTAAAACGCATGGCCGGGAATGGCTGACAGAAGACAACTTCATTAAAAATATATGAAAACTGAAAATGAGAAGAAAACATGAAAATACGAACCTCTCGTTTAGAGAAAATTTTCGGACGAGAAGGCCTGTGGGCAGAGTGGAGTGCCTGTCTGTGAACATATATCGCTCCTCATAATGTTTTCTGCGAGGAGGGTTCGGTTCCTTCTGGGGCTGTAGGTTCTGTTGTGGCTTCGGTTTACTCCCAGTTCGCCTCCTTCCCGGGCCCCTTGGAACAGCTTGATGCCAGTTAAAATGCGAGGGCGTCTCTCAACACATATTACACACATAGATTTGCTCTCACACTTACCATCGAAAAGCATATTAGGTGGTTGTTCAGAGTTTTCAGTTTTAACCCGATGGAGGTATTTTGAGAAAGACTACATTTGAGGGTAAGAAATATATGAGATGATTAAAAAGTGAGATAAATATATGAGATGATTATGATGAGTGTAAATATAAGATTTTAAATTAGTAATTGTATCACATGTTCTCATTGAATATAAAATTAGCAATTGTCTGAAAAGGTGTAAAGAGAGGTGGATAGGATTGTTAAATTGGAATTGTTAAATTGTAAAATTTGTACTTTGATTTGAAATAATAATTGTTGTATTAGATCTAGGTTGTTGAGTGTGTTTGAGTTAAGTTGGTAATATACAATTAAAACAATAATTGAAATATGGAGAAGATGAAAGTTGTTTGAGATATAATTTACTACTTATTTTATCAATGAAAAAAGTAAAACCATTGTGAAGAAATATTAATGTTCTAGAATGGGCAATTTATACTATGAGGAAACAATAGGTACAAATTACTTTTGCCTCATTTTAGACATTCTCTGTCTTTTGATGAAGGGCATTTAATAATAAAAATTGCCTATGTCTAATATGGTGGTATTCAAAATATATGTTATATTCTTTTTTTTGTAAGCTTAGGTAAAGCCTACTTTTCTATTTATATAAAAGCAAACTGAAACCACATACAGTTAATAGGTGGCCTCAACTTGCCCATTGGGAAACCAAGTCTGTTGGCCACCTATGCATATTGTAAGCCATCCAAAAACGGTAAACTATCAATCCTTCTACTCAAGCGATATATACATTACTATTTAAAGACTAGTCTATAGTCTTAGATCCCATAAGCATGCATATAAAAGAAAGCTAGCCGCTAAAAAAAACAAGAACCTAAGCTATCATTATGCTCAACTATTCTTTGAGGTCTTCCGGTTCTGACTCAACTGTCGTTGGATCTTCAGCTAAATCTCTTAAGTGCTAGTGTCATTTCAACAATACATGGAATGTGTCGCTGTATACAGTCCAATCTTATGTCCTGCTTGCAAAGCTGAAACTGGATAGTTTGCAAGTCCTTTTTATAGTCTGAGATATCTCTGATGATCAAAGCATCCCCATGGACACTTGTTCCATTGCTTTTCCTACCAATGTTTTCATGAGCCAATACAAATGCAGGGTCTATTTGAATTGGGATAGTCTCCCTCTGGTGTTCCTAGGATCTGAAATGTGGTCTTTCCATTCCTCCATTTAGTCCTCGGAATCCTCTTCCATAATTCTTTCCTCCATTTCTTCTATAATTTTTCAGATCCCTGCATCCGTCCCTTCTTTGTATGCTTTTGCAGTCGCCCTAACAGTCTCGTCCATGAGTCATCTTCCTTGCCTCTGTTCCAAGGTTTCTAGGTCCTTTGAAAGAGGACCAGATTTTCCTCGACCTTCGCGACCTCTCCCTCTGGCTGGGCGCGCCATGTCACCGATGTCTGCTACCTGTTCACAATGGTCACAATTCAATGTCAGGATAAGACAGCCATTACCATTCCATATGCCAATTGCCTCATAGGGTTATTGTTCTCCGTCCTTGCCTCCCCTCTACCCGCACTCCGTTGCTCCCAGGTTATCAGGTGACCCAAGGGTGGGCTTCACCTTTTCCATGCTCCCCCCAACCTGCCTCTCGGTCAGACCCATAGTCTCTGTTTCTCCTCCACTATCTCTTCCTCCCGCGTTGAGGTCCCTCAGATTAACCCATTTCCTAGGCGACCCCAGTAGAGCGAACAAAGGGAACTGCGTGCTGAGACTCTCCTACCTCCCCCTACGTTGTTGGCCATCGCCACTCCCTCCCCTAGCAGTGCTACCTCCTTTGCATGTCCCTCATTCCTTTCTTAACCCCCTACCCAGCTTTCCCTCACAGGCTTGCTCTTATCTGTTGTCATAACTCCCCCTATCTACCCAGAAATTTGGCCTGCGGAACTTCTCCGGACCCTCAGTCCTCCATTCCACCCGAATAAAATCCTCTCTAGCCTCACTAGCCTTGGTCCTGAGCAAAATGTGCCACTCCCTAATAGCAACTATGCCCTCAAGCCTGGCCAACATCAATGCAAAGCTACAGGGCCACTCTTTCTCACTGCTTTTGCTCTTGCTACGCAACATAACCTCTCCCCGAGGTATTTCCTTCCCCATCTGGCACAAATTCCTTCCCCCACCCAGCATACTGGACTTCTCTTCACGAATTACAGAAAGAAAACAATTAACGTACCCGTGGGTGCTATGCTGCTTGCTGAATGCGAATATGGTTGGTCCTCCGCTCTCGTTCTCCTGCTACGCTGCAATCTAGCTCTCCTCCCTTCTCTACACTTCCTCTCATACTCTGCCTTACCTACGTGTTGTCCCATCCACCTTATGTCATCGTCCTCACCACCTCTCCTCTTACCTACGTACCAAACGCCACTTCTCCCTTCTGACATCGCTGCCGCCATGCGGGACTTCACCACGCCCTGCGATATAATCATGTTTGCAGTGGTAGGGAGTCCTTGTGCCTCCTGGCCTCTGACAACCATAATTGTTTTGATTACCCACTTCGTCACCCCGATCAGGATAAAATATATGTTATATTCTTATTCTCATTTGTATTCTCTATTATTGATGGTTATCTCATTTAGGAAATTATCTGTAATTAAATCAAGGCAATGTATCAACCCAAAGGATGACAAATTAGAAGAATCCTACTATTGTTGTATATTGGTTGCTTCAATAGTAGGTTTTGGATGATATTGTTTGCTTACAAGTTGTCATAGGTTCTTTCATAGTGCATACCATTCTACATATGCATTTGTGGAGTAACTCAAACAATACATTACCCTATCTTCATGAAGTCTCATAGTTTATCCATACATATCAAACAAGCCCTGGTGCCATACGAACACTTTTCTTAGTAATGAAAAATGAGATCTTCTTCTCACCTACAATATAAGATGTGGCAACTATTCAAAGGATGGTTCTTATATTGTGAGTAATGGAAACTTTTATAATTGTACATCATCTAATAGACCTACAATACATGGAGCTTTTGTATGAATTCTCTAGTATGGTATTCAAATATAAATTTGTGCATTAATTTTTTTGTTTAACCAAATCATTGTTACGGTATGCATTTGATAAAAAACTTGCAATAGTGACAACTTATAACATACATGTTATCATATATATGTTTGTTTCTAAATTAAAGAAATGTATTAAATTATAGATTTGTGTATTAATTTAATTCTTTGTTATCATTTTAAGAATGGAAATAGTTATTACTTTATCAAATTAGTGTGTTTTATTTTATCATAGAAAAAAAAAAATAGATTTTTTGTAATGATAAAAAACAAATTAATTTGCTTAGTCTAAATCATACAAAATTTAAATTATACAATCTATGAAAAGGATAAGTCATTTTTATGTTAGACTAATATATTCTTCCATTAAAAAAAGAAAAATGTTGTAAAAAAAACTTGTCCCATAGAAATAATAATATATTTTAATTTATTGTAATAAATATAGATATCAAGAATGTAATTTTAATTAAATTTATAAATAATTTGATGTTGAAGCTAAATTAAAATTATTTTATTTTGTCAGATAAATATATATTTTTAATTTATTTTTTAAATTTATGTAAATAAATAGATTTCAAGAAATGTTATTTAATTTATTTAATAACATATTGATGTTGAAGCTTAAATTAAAAATTAATTTAATTAAATTATTTAATATTAAAATGTTATAATAAAGTAATAATATTATTTAAAGTTTTCACCCATTTTGCTTTTACATTATATTTAGTTTGTCAATAAAGGTCATTACTCTATGTTAATAGATATTTTTAATTATATAAATTGGATAAGAGACTATATACCTAATAAATTATTTATCTAACATTACTTTTTATTATACATAAAAATAAAAATAAATAATCTCTTTAAAACTAATTTAATATTAGATAAAAATATATAAAACATTACTGAAAAATATCCAAAATGTCAACTCCCAATATCTTAACATCTCATAACTTCACCCATAACTAAATATTAGTTATTTGAAAATATTTGCTAAAGTGATAGTGCCTTCCTTTTATTATAAATGCCCATTTTTTCCCAGCTCTTGGGTATGTGGAGAGACCAAGCAGAGTTCTACCCACTGATGATGAAGAAGCAAAAGAAGGCATTATTGATGCCATGTGCAAAACATATATACCTAATGAAGCAAATGCAATGCAACAAAAGTTTATTGAATTTGCTACCTTAAACCCTTCCACATTCTCTCAAGATGCAAGGGTGTACATCAACATTTATGCACAAAAGAATCTCATTGGATGGTGGAGAATGTATGGGGGGAATGCCCAAAAGTTTCGAAATCTTGCCTCGTGCTTGCTATAACTATATATTAGTTAATATTTGCTAAATTGATAGTGCCTTCCTTTTGTTATAAGAGCTGATTTTTTCCCAGCTCTTGGGTATATGGAGAGACCAAGCAGAGTTCTAACCACTAATGATGAAGAAGTAAAACAAGGCATTATTGATGCCATAAGAAAAACCTATACACCTAATGAAGCAAATGCAATGCAACAACAATTTATTGAATTTGGTACCTTAAACCCTTCCACATTATCTCAAGATGCAAGGGTGTACATCAACATTTATGCACAAAAGAATCTCGTTGGATGGTGAAGAATGTATGGGGGGGGAGCCCAAAAGCTTTGAAATCTTGCCTCGTGCTTGCTATCTCAAGTTTCTAATTCATCAGTAGTTGAAAGGAATTAGTCCAATTACAGTTTCATTCACTCTGTTAAGAGGAATAGGATTACCTCTAAGAGATCATAGAAATTGAGTTATATGCATAATAGTCTTCGACTTCGCTCAAGGAAGCTACCTAAGTATTTAGAGGGCCCTACAGCACGATGATGATGAGGATGGTTCTCAAATTGATGATGATGAGGATAATCCTTCACCAAATGTAGGTTTAGTTAGCATGCCTTCGGAAGCATCGCAGGTGACCTTGGTACTAATGATGGTAATGATGATGTTAATAATGATGGTGATGATGATGTTAACGATGATGATGGAATCGGAGTGCCTAGCAAGGCTCATGCCTATATGGATAGCCTTGATGCTAAAGACTGCCCTTTAGGATCATCTTCAACTTTAATTTTATATCTTGGCCTTTCAACATTTTTGAACCATGTGTTACTTTGCCATTTTGGGCATTTGCCATTTTTTTTTATTATGTACTACATTGGGCATGCTAGCAATATGAAAATTTTTATGACGACTTCTTTGATTTTCATTATGCTTCTTAAATTGAAAAGTGTCCCTGAATTATTTACATTTTCAAATTTTTAGATTTGAATTTGATATTCGTATAATGACTTAAAAATTATAATTGATTTTAATATTTAAACATTTTGATTTAATATTTTAACATTTTGCATGTACCAAGTTCCAACTTAATAGGTAATACTAATTTTAAATTTTCTAATTAATGTTGGTTCATTAAGCAAATGGCATTCATACATCACAATATCATACTCACGTTTATTGTTTTCAATTCCTCTTTGCAGGAGTTTAAGTTTTTAACTTTAAACAAATGGATCCAACAAACAAACCAATTTTATAATTTGTCACCAAGCTTAACAATGAAATTGGATCTCAAAAATACTCATGCAATCTATGTCGATTCATATTTCGAGGAAGCTACAATAAGGTTGTTGCCCATTTGACGGGGAATGAAAATCAAGGGATTAAAAAATGTCATCATTCTAAAAAGCAACACAATGAGATGTTGCAAATTGCTTATCAACATCAACTTTATAGGAACCACTATAACCTGTAACTTTGTAAGTATTTAAGTGTTTGCTAGGGGACATGACACAAACATTCAAGGAACTATTGTAACCTATAATTTTGTAAGCATTGAAGTGTTTGCTAGTTGACATGACGCAAACATTCACTTATGATTGTCACTGTCAAACTTTAATAGTGTTTTGAAATATAGACTTTTTCATCCGGATCCTAAATAGTACTAAGTAAATGGTTTTTAAATTTTTTTTAAATGTTTAATTGAATCTCCAATGTTGTTCTAAATTAATTTTGATTATTGAATTAATATATATATATATTGTAAGTGTTATTAGATCCTTCCATTTTCATTAAATATAAGCAAGTTATATCCACATGAGTAGTTAGGTTGCCTCAACTTGCCCAAAGGGAAACAAGTATGTTGGCCACCTAACCGCATGATAAACCATCCAGTAGCAAAAAATGATAAGTCTTTTTAACCAAGCTATATAAGTCTATAATATATATATCATGACCGTGTCCACATACTATTTGCCTATGAACATATAAAACATCATGCTGAAAACTAAAAGCTAACCGCATATATATTAATCAAAATTGAATCCGATTATCATCTTATTCATCACCCTCGGCAGAAGCAAATTTCACTAGGGTCAGGTCCTTAACATTGGAACCAGGAAACACAGGCAACATTGTCTGCGAGAGAAGGCAGGGGAGGTGATCCTCAATTCGGCATAGGCATCCATCCTGTTTTTGCAGCTACAACTGAAGTTTCTGGAAGTCATGCTTGTAGTTGGGTAAGTCTTGTATTGATGTCGCCATGCTCACTGAAATTTGTTCCAAGACTTTGCCCAAGAGACTTTTCATGGTCCAATACAAATACAAAGTATGTTTAAACTGGGCCACTCACCCGCGAGTATGCCCAGGATTCAGTACCATCAATCAAGTCCTCCATCTCAATATTCGTCGAACCCGCCTGGCGGTTCAAATCTACTTCCCACTCCTCAATCAATCTGTTGATCTCTTCACTGGTCCCCTCACAATATGCATTAGCCACATCATTAATGATGCTGCCTACCGGCTTACGGCCCCTTGTTCTGTCGCCTAAGGAACTGGGTTGTTCCTCTTGCACTTTCACCCGAGGCCTCTTACCACGGCCCCTAGCATTTGCAGCCCTTGCCATCACAACCAGCTCACAATGTCCAGTGAAAAGTTGGGTGTCGTCAAATCCCTAAACAGGTGGTAGCCCGAGCCCAGAAGCCCTTCGCTTCCTGCTGAACCTACCACCCCACGCACCTGCCATGTGAGAACGAAGCAATAATTGCCATAATAAAAAACATTGAATCTCCGCCAGTGTCAGTCCATGCATCCTATCAAGGCCTTCCATTCCACACAAGAATTCAGATTCCTTACCCCATAGCCAATTTGCATAGAAGCTAGAAAGAGTTTAAGAGACCACCATGACCAACAGCAACAACATTATAATAATCTCCAAACCCATAATGGCGCAGACCCTCAACTGTAACCCCGCAGAAGCTTCCACAAAGGCCATGGGTGTGGAACATAGCAAGACAGACAGCAAAATATTTATAATGACAGGACCACCAGTTATGCAGGGGGTAAAACTTCCCCTCAACCCCATAAATTACAGTTAAATAGCCCTACAGGCAGAGTTGAAGACGACCTAACCCCAAACCCTAGGGTCTTCGAACCAAACCACAGCAGCATTCCCCAGAGTTAGCACCACAACACACATCCCATAGAACCCCATTCGGGAGAGAAGAATTTCATAACAAACCGACACAGAGACCATACCAATCAGGATAGTATACTACAGCAATAATACTAGCGCCAATGGCTTCCAGCATCCCCGGTTACTCCCACCTGCAGACAATTCGACCCCATGCAAAACTAAATCCTATGACCTAACAATCGGATGCATGGAGGAGGGGGAGAAGAAACAATTAACATACCAGGTTACCCTCGCCCGAAGACGAATAGTCCACCACCTTTCCTGGAGCTGTAGCGTATCTCTGCCCTCGGCGTCACTCGTCCACGCTGCAATCCCTTGGACACTGAATCAACCAAGCTCGACCACTAACATAATGTCGTTGCCACCTTTCGCGGAGGTATTTACCGCTTTCATGCAAGGAGCCACCGCACCCATCACCTCAAGCGTGTGGGGGGTGGTGGGTTTATACCCCAATGTCCTTCGCATTAAATCTAAATTGATGGGAGTGTCATCCAGCTCGCACCCTGATCCGGGTATTGAATTAATATTATTAATATCTATAACATTGTAGATAAATGTCTTTCGGATTAATCACATCATTAGGATTTGGTCGACGTTTCAAACGAACCAATGTGGTTCATCCTCAACCTTGTCCTAAGGATGAACCACATTGGTTGGTTCGAAAAGTCGACCAAATCCTAATGATGTGATTAATCTGAAAGACGTTTATCTACAATATGGATCACAAAAGTCTCAAATACTAACATCTTTAATAATATTATATTTAAAATTTAAATTTAAAAGTTTAAAAAATTAAGAAATTTAAATTATATAAAATAAAATAAATATTTTTTTATTTTTTTTCTATATATATTGTTGCTTTAATCAGTGGGTTTCTTGTAAATTTTGGAGAAACTTCTAGCCATTTCAAACACCCATACCCAAGTTCCTAGTGCTCCCCATTTGAAAAACCCCTACAACATTAATTAAACAAAAAAAAATCATTAATTTTTTTCAACAAATTAGAAAAATGTGTATCGAATCATAAGAATTTATATATATATGAAATTAAGTGACAAAGAATCCCGGATCTCACATAATTTATATTCGAAGTATCGGTGAAATTATATAAGTCGGAATATGATAATAAAAGTTTGGATGAAATTATATTTTTTAAAGGGTTACGATCTATTTTTGAAGCAACATTTAGTATTTTAAAAATACTATTGGAAAAATTTTTAATTATACAGAAGAAATACATTTACAACAACAACACTTAAAGTAACTAATTAAAATATATTCTATAGTACAACATTAAAATATAACTTTAAATGCATTCTTTCCCTTTAAATTAAAAAATAATATAGAACAGTGTACAAACTCATCAAAATTAAGGATGATGAGGTATGAGAGTCGGTAGGATCGAATAGATTGACTCGATTTAACACGTGCCCGTACGTCAGCCAATCGTCTATTCATCTTGGACTCTAAAGATGAGGAATTAAAAAATTTCCAAAATTCCCATCCAAAAAAGTGTGATGAGAACCAAAATTTCTAAACACACAAATTATGGTCAAGAGTATATATTAGGAAGTTGGTTAAAAGTGTTATATATTTGGTTGTCTGACTGTTTGGCACTCACCGCGCTGGTAATATAAATAGTTTCACTCCATTAACTCGCTCAGATCAAACAAAAGAGAAGGAACCGCCTTTAAAAAAGAAAATCAAACTCACAAATATTTTATTGCATTTTCCTGCTATATTGGTTACTTTTCCATATTTACATTTCCCTTCTAATTTTGTTAATTTCCCTAAGTTATTTATTTTCCAAGTTTAAAATAATGGAGAAGGACTTATGCAATTTTCCATGTTTCGATTTCCATTCTAATTTTGTTAATTTTCCAAGTTTAAAAGAATTCTCAATGCATGGAGTCTAATATTGTATTATTGTGGGTGATCCTCATTTTCTTTGAACCAAATGCCTTTAATCTTTTGGATTTTGTGCATATTTTATTAAACATAAATGAGTAAATATCAAAATAGGCATTGTAACACCGCATGAAACAAAATGTATAAAACTAATTTCAAAGAATAGAAATTTAGTACCTCTTCCTTCTTCTGATTTGAAACCCTTTTAAATTGACTTTCACTAACGAACATGAATCTTACTCCCTGTGACTTTCTGCGACCAACTGTTGAGATGGAATCATGAACACTTACACCCTGCTTGTGTCCTTAGTGATAAGTGCCCTTCGTGCTAATATTTCCAGTTCAGTCTCCCACAATATTTGCCATGTCCAAAAAACTGAAAAAATATCCAGGAATGGATCTTTGCGCTCTTCAATTTTGCAGTCGTATTAATTTTGGAGGTGAATCCATATTCTCGAAAGTTCAACCATTGAATATATGGTTCAACATTAACCTAACAATAAAGGATGTCAATAAAAAAGTCGAATCATAGAATATTGACATCATAAAAAAATTAGGTTCAATTTTTTTGAGAATCCATATTCTCAAAAAAAACAAACAATTAAATATTGACATCCTTCAATGTTATGTGAATATTCAATGATTCAACAATTTTTTGAAAATATCGATTCAACTCCAAAAATTAATAGAAGCACAAAAACAGCATCCGCGAAGGTATTATCCAACCCTCCAAAGCTATGCAATGATTGCGACAGCGTTCTGTTCCCTCCCAGGTTCCAATCTATGTTCTCAAAAAGTTGAACCATTGAATGTTGACCTCCAAATATAATAAAACTTCAAAAAAACGCATCTGTGAGGGTGGTCTTACCCATCCCTCCAAAACCATACAATATGACTGAGCATTTTTTCCACTCCCCTGTTCCAATAGATCAATAACTTATCTAATGGCCTCCTGAAGTCCAACTGTTGCAACAATATTAAACATGACACCCATAATTAAAAGTTACTTATAATAGTAATAACAACCTCTCAAAGAATTTAAATTAACTAATCTTGACAAGATATTCACCTGTATGTTCAGGATAAGGGCCGGATGGATTTGCCTTCTTACAATAACTAGCATCATATATTTCTATACCGGTTTGGATATAAATATACTTGCATTTGACATCCAACTGTTGTGCAAGTTCACCCAGTTCTTCCTTGTTTACTGACGTGGAGAAGAACCTGTAATCAAAGAATGAAATTCCGCTAAAGCACCCATCACCCAACAAACGGACACAATAATATAAAACAACCTATTCATCCTGAAATGATAAACCTCGACATCACTGCAACGAGTATGGCCCAGGCTGTGGCAACAGTTCTGAAAGGGCATCTTGATAAAGATCGGGAGGCTGAGAACAAAGAGGGGACTAGAATCATGGTGAGGTTCTCAAGGCATTGACTAGGGCCTTAGGTAAAACAGAGGAAGCATACTTGGAAATGGCTGATAAGCCTATCGCTGAAAATCCAAAGCTGGCTGTGATAGGATTTTGTGTGCTCGTAATGCCGATGAAGGAAGAATAGGGCAATCCTGGCCAAGAAACTAAAGGCTGGTCCGGGTGAAATGGCTTCTAAACCTTAGGCAGTGGGAGAATCCCAACACTGTAGAGACTTAGAACGAATCATTGGAGAAACCTCATACCATTTGGCGACATGATATGGCATCTGGATCAGCCAGGAAAGAGGCCAACCTTGGGTACCGCACAGTTATCCATGGATCATGGTACTGGTGCTGAAGAGGCAAGATCATATTTCTTTATTTTGCAATCAACAGCATACACACGTTTTAATTGATCTTCAACAGCATACACTCGTTTTAATTGATCATGAAGCACATAGTCACTCGCGCTATGACTCTCCATCAGAGCACATGGAAGGAGAAGTGGTGAATCGGCAGGAGCGAAACAAAGAACCAGAACATAACAGAGGGGAAATAATGAATGAATTGGCAACCATCCAAATCCAAACATACAGGAACAACCTTGCTTTGGGCCGCATTGAGCAAACTTTGCCCAAGCTAAAGTGGAAACTGTTTCAGCAGGGACGAGAGCTCCCACGCCCAGGGGTAAAGCCGCAGAACAAAGGAAAGAAGATGATGAATCCGAAAGAGCATGAAACTTTTCTGATAGCCTCCTCAGATGAGGAGTAGATGCTTTATCTTTAGTCTTTTTATCTATAGTTTTATGAATTTGGGAGATACAAATGATGATGAAGAACTTATTTAAATTTTGGAATGGATATAATGCTAATCGATGGCCACCTGGTTTCCTTTGAGCAGGTGGCTGGCTAATCGATGTGTTGGGAACGTAAATTTTGATATAGAAAGTACTACCTTGTTTAAAAAAAAAAGCATTTCCCGCTAATATAATTTGCATTACAGATTGAACAGACATTTCGGCCATCTATCTATTTCCAGAGTTCCCCTTACCTAGGTTATAAATATTGAATGTCGTTTTATCATTTAGGTTCTTATTTTGTTTGCTACGATGAATACTCGAACAAAAACGCATCTGGATAATTAACAACACAAAGTTGAAACCTCATGTATTTTAAAACAAAAATTTCTACAAAATAACTATCTGAAAGTTAAAACTAACGTATTATTTACAACCCTTTGGACAACAAAAAAGCTAAAAACCTTATGCTTTTTTTACAATCCTTCGAAATTTAGACCATACTGAGCCTATAATCCATTCATGTATTGACAGAGCTATTAAGTCGCTTTGGCAATGGAACCGGAGAAAACCCGTGATAAAATTGAAAACGAAAACTTATAGCAAAAAACAGCACGTGCGCTACTTATAGTCGTTTTACACTTATGCAAAGTTCAAGATTATTTCAATTAGGGTCATTTGATCAAGTTAGTAAATTACTAAATTGAGATAGGTCTCCTATAGAAAAAACATTGATTTTGCGTACTGTTCTGTAATTTCCATCTGTAAGATTGAAGGCAAGACAAGTAAGTTGAACTAAATCCTGCAAATTTTAGTAGTCTCTGAAAATAGCTCTTAAAGAATTTACCCTTGCAAACCTCCATGCTCATGAGCTGGTTGCCAAGTTATTCAATCTAATTAACTACCACTGCAATTATTTCAATTATGTTCATTTGATTGAGGTAAGCTTCCTATAAAAAAAGACATCCATTTTGCACACTTTCTGCAACTGCCATCTGTTAACATTGAAGACAAGACAAGTATGTTGAACTAAATCCTGGAAATTTTACTAGCCTTTGAAAGTAGCTCCCAAAGTTCTTTGAAGAAAATCATTTACTCTTGCTAACTCCCAAGCTCATGATCCGATTGCCAAGTTATGCAATCTAGTTAACTACCACACCAAACAATTTCGATTAGTGTCATTTGATCAAGTTAGTAAATTGAGATGGACTTCCTATTAAAAAACCATCCATTTTGCACACTGTTCTGTAATTGCCATCCGTTAAGATTGTAGGGGAAAACAAGTATGTTGGACTAAATACTGCAACTTAGTAGTCTCTGAATGTAACTCCCATAGTTTTTTAAGAAAATCATTTACCCCTGCAAAACCGGTTGCCAAGTTATTCAATCTAACTAACTACCCCTACAAAATGGCAGCTAAGCAACCCAATGCACTCAACGTGGAAGATGATTCATCGTCATAGGTTGCATACAGAACTGCATTGCCATTCCTGAAGCGTTAAATCAACAAAATAACTGTAATCACGGCAAGTCCTAAATTTACCAAACCTGAAGATTCTTATATGAAACCCCACAGAAAAAATATATGGAAAACCACAATTCCAAAGTAGTCTTTCATTCCAAATCTAAAACAAAAATAAGTAAATAATAAATTGAAACCCAAATACATTATTTATGATTAGAATGTATAGACGGCAATTACAATAAACCCTAGATTTACCAAACCTCATGATTGTCATATGAAACCCCTGGGAATAAATATGTGGAAAACCACAATTTATTCCAGAATAGTCCTTTTTATTAAAATGAGATAAATGCAAAATTGAAAACCCCACATATCGTTCGATCATTAAAACGCATGGCCGGGAATGGCTGACTGAAGATAGCTTCATTAAGAATATATGAAAACTGAAAATGAGAAGAAAACATGACGATACGAACCTCGCGTCTAAAGAAAATTTTCGGACGACAAGACCGGTGGGCAGAGTGGAGTGCCTGTCTGTGAACATATATCGCTCATCATAATGCTTTCTGCGAGGAGGATTCGGTTCCTTCTGGGTCTATAGATTCTGCTGTGGCGTCGGTTTATTCCCATTTCGTCTCCTTCCCGGCCCCCTTGGAACAGCTTGATGCCAGTTAAAATGCGAGGGCGTCTCTGAATACATATTACACGGATAGCTTTGCTCTCACGCTTTCACGCTTGCCATCGAAAAGGGCCATTGGTTACTTGCGGGAGTTTTCAGTTTTAACCTTGTAGAGGTATTTTGAGAAAGACTAAATTTTAGGTTAAGAAATTTTGAAATGATTAAAAAGGGTAGTTGAAAATATAAGGCTTTTAACTAGTATTTGCACGTTGCAAAGGAAACCGGTAAGGTATAGAGTGGGGAAGAGAAAGTAATCAAATTCGTCAAAATTAAGATTAAATTGATCTATTAATTTTTCATTTACATACACTGAAATTATATGTAGCCTGGGATAAGAATCTCAAGTTATCATTTATATTACTTTCTATAGTCTATGCTCTATTTTAAATATTTTACTCTTTTGTCATAACTGGAAGAATCTCAAGTTATCATTGAGATAAATAAATCTCTATAGTACATACTCATTATATATATATTATATATATATATATATATGAATGAATATCTCTGCTGTGATTTATATTACTGTGGCAATGCCATTTTTCTCTCGCAAAGTTGCATCCATTGGTTTTTTTAAGACATTAAAAGAATCTAGCTGCTATGGTTTGTTATGATCGATGGGTTATCTTTCAGATTATATTGTAGATGATGTTAGATACATAAAATCATTTTGAAATAAACACGAACATGCCGTTGGCATTGATTAGCGGCATATGCTACAATAACTTATTCAAAATGCAATTTCTATGTTTTCTTATAGTAAAAATATCATTATTTGATCTTTTACTCTAATTTCTTTGGTTCTCATAGATCTTTGGATTTTCTACTCTTCCAGATTCGTTTATCATTTCGATACTCTATCAATTCAGTATTTTGGTACTCAGCTAGTTCAACATTCTAGTACTCGGGAAGCTCAATGATCTGGTATTTCATCCAATGCTCATTCGACAATCTTGCACTCGTCAACCACCTACGCACCTATCTAGTACTCGAGCAATAGTTGTGTTCTCAACGATATTTCTCAACACGTATGCACTCATCCAACAGTTGACCCGTCACCCGAGCTTTTGGCTAATGCGCTCATCACAACCATTCCATTGTTCGATTCTAGTAACCAAATTGCTCCACAGTGTGATTCTTGTACCAACTACTCCAATTGTTCTATCGTTTTAACTCTAGTACTCATATTCTTTGTTCGATGCTGGTACCTGTATTCCATTGTCTATTGTCTGATTCCAGTACCATACTTCATCTTCAGACTTAGATCTTTAGCAAACAATCCACTATGGAACCAATGAAGTTGTTGAAGACATCTCATTTACTTGGTTACCGAAGATCCACTTCCTCCTCATGCACTTCGTGTCATGAGGACAAAGTTACAAATGTAATTTCAATTTCATTACACAGATTATCGTAATGACCCTTTCATTTATAAAAGAGAGGTATTTCAAACAATTAGGTTAATCAAAATCTTTCTTGAATGGTTAATACTTAATCTCTTAGTCTTCAGAGAGATCCAAGAAGGGACATTAGGTTGGAAACAAAGCACTCTGATATTTGTAATGCAGATATTGTAATCCTTTTTTTCATTAACAATATGAACAATAAGATCAATGTGTTATTTTACTTCTTAACGCTGTAAGTCTTTAGCTTACCTAGTAGATTGGCAAGGGCCCACCGAAGCCATCAAGACAAGTTTTCCCTTTGTTTAAGTTATTAAATAGTTAGTCTTTCCAGTTTTATTTTACGAGTGATGCTTTCGTAGTTCAAATTGTATTTGTGCTATAGATTTAATGATTAATTGTTTGAAGTACATGCCAGATAAAATTTGAGATCTCACCATTCACCTACATGCGCCACTAATGAAGACTTATATTTCCTGTACTAATTTTGATTGTCTTGTTTAAATGCATTGAATTGATTAAGAGTAACAGGAAACGAAGTTAGATCCATCTTGTTATTTCATGAGCCTATAAATGGAGATTTGTAGCGCTGATATTGTAATCCTTTTTTTTCATTAATAATATGATAGCAATTGTTAAGATCAATGTGTTATTTTACTTCTTAGCACTGTAAGTCTTTAGCTTACCTAGTAGATCAGCAAGGGCCCACCGAAGCCATCAAGGCAAGTTTTCCCTTTGTTTAAGTTATTAAATAGTTTAGTCTTTCCAGTTTTATTTTACGAGTGATGCTTTCGTAGTTCAAATTGTATTTGTGCTATAGATTTAATGATTAATTGTTTGAAGTACACGTTAGATAAAATTTGAGATCTCACCATTCACCTACATGCGCCACTAATGAAGACTCATATTTCCTGTACTAATTTTGATTGTCTTGTTTAAATGCATTGAATTGATTAAGAGTAACAAGAAACAAAGTTAGATCCATCTTGTTATTTCATGAGCCTATAAATGGAGATTTGTAATGTTGATATTGTAATTTTTTTCGCATTAATAATATGAACAACAATTGTTAAGATCAATGTGTTATTTTACTTCTTAGCGCTGTAAGGCTTTAGCTTACCTAGTAGATCAACAAGGGCCCACCGAAGCCATCAAGGCAAGTTTTCCCTTTGTTTAAGTTATTAAATAGTTTAGTCTTTCCAGTTTTATTTTACGAGTGATGCTTTCGTAGTTCAAATTGTATTTGTGCTATAGATTTAATGATTAATTGTTTGAAGTACACGTCAGATAAAATTTGAGATCTCACCATTCACCTACATGCGCCACTAGTGAAGACTCATATTAACTGTACTAATTTTGATTGTCTTGTTTAAATGCATTGAATTGATTAAGAGTAACAGGAAACGAAGTTAGATCCATCTTGTTATTTCATGAGCCTATAAATGGAGATTTGTAATGTTGATATTGTAATCCTTTTTTTCATTAATAATATGAACAGCAATGGTTGAGATCAATGTGTTATTTTACGTCTTAGCGCTGTAAGTCTTTAGCTTACCTAGTAGATCAGCAAGGGCCCACCGAAGCCATCAAGACAAGTTTTCCCTTTGTTTAAGTTATTAAATAGTTTAGTCTTTCCAATTTTATTTTACGAGTGATGCTTTTGTAGTTCAAATTGTATTTGTGCTATAGATTTAATGATTAATTGTTTGAAGTACACATCAGATAAAATTTGAGATCTCACCATTCACCTACATGCGCCACTAGTGAAGACTCATATTTCTTGTACTAATTTTGATTGTCTTGTTTAAATGCATTGAATTGATTAAGAGTAACAAGAAACAAAGTTAGATCCATCTTGTTATTTCATGAGCCTATAAATGGAGGAACTTGTTCGCTGATTTAGAATATTCAATTGCAGTACTTGAGCATTGTCTGGTTTTTCATTAATTATGTGACAAAATGAATTACAGTTTGTAGAATGAAGTGTTAGTTTGTAATACTCACTATCTAGACTATAGTGCAGCAAACAACAAAACTTATCTATTGTCAGCACATATAGTGCATCATATCTACTTATTATGATTCCCAGGTCAATAACTAAGTATCGAGGCAAACACTCAATAAAAGAGTATTATCATATATAATATATATATATATGATGCCATAACAAATTACCAATTTTTCATTAATTGTGTGACAAAATGAATTACAGATTGTAGAATGAAGTGTTAGTTTGTAATACTCACTATCTAGACCATAGTGCAGCAGACAACAGAACTTATCTATTGTTAGCACATATAGTGCATTAGCTCTACTTATTATGACTCTCTGGTCGATAATTAAGTATCGAGGCAAACACTAAATAAAAGAGTATTATCATATATAATATATATACATGATCCCATAACAAATTACCAGTTTTTCATTAATTGTGTGGCGAAATGAATTACAGTTTGTAAAATGAAGTGTTAGTTTGTAATACTCACTATCTAAACCATAGTGCAACAAACAACAGAACTTATCTATTGTCAGCACATATAGTGCATCAGCTCTACTTATTATGATTTTGTGGTCGATAATTAAGTATTGAGGCAAACAGTCAATAAAAGAGTATTATCATATATAATTTATATACATGATGCCATAACAAATTACCAAAACAATTCCCTCTAACCAAAATAGCCTATAATATAATGACTATACAATCATATTTTGATTCCATCACAAGTATCCAAAACGATTCGCCCTTTCATTAATCACGAGTTAAAATAATCTATACAAAGTAAAGAATTTCAATCACAAAAATTTCTTTATACACAACAATATGAAATAATTTCTTTATAAGACATATTCGATGCTTTAATAATTGCAATTATATCAATCATCTTAATTTGGTAATTATAGAAATAATCTAATTTAACACATTATTATACATCAAATTTGGATATCAGAACCATGCATCCCCTTTGTAAGATTCTCTCACACGGCCATGCATACTGATACTAACTGGATTTAATTGCACAACGCCTCATCAACACACATCGGCTAAATATAGTAAAATCGCAGGGCATGAATGTTTCATTATTTTCAGTCATCTTTCAATCATCTCAAATTTTTTGGGCATTCGCTAAAATTGCTTGTATGGTTTCTTTTTTCATCCGAGAATAAGATATTATTGTATTAAAGTGGCCCAGTAAAGAATCTGAAAGGACCCTTGACCCTTGAATGCCCGTAAACTTTACTTCACATAAGCCCCAAAAATAAGCCTAGGCAGTTGCATCCAGTGATATAGAAAATGGAATAAGCATCAAAATAATGACGAGGATTCACAACGCCTAGAACCCTAGATATTCGATCAGTACAAAAAACTTAGCAAGAATCCTTCTTTGCAGCTCCTATAGTTTAAAATCCACGCACATTACAAACCTCTTGTGTGAATTAAATTTCAGCATCTTGACATGAAATACTATTGGCAACCATCATATATAACTAGATTGTCTTAGGCACCTTCAGAAATTCAAAGTTATGCTGAGAAAGTTAGGTGTATTGATCATTTGATAGCAATATTTATTATCACCAAGTCAACAGCGTAAAGCACACGAATGTCACCTCCTAAAGAAATAATTAAAAGTGAAACTCCTTGCCATATATAATAAAATAAATATGACATCATCTATTTGGCTATTGGGAATATATATATATATTATATATATATATATATATATATATTATATATTATATATATATATATATTATATAATATATATATTCTCCGAATATTCCTTCAAAGGTTTACTGTATGCTAAAACCAAAACAAAGTATCCAAGAACGTTGGACTTTCAAATACCAAAGAGTAAACATGCGCTATACATCTTTTTCAAAATTCAACGCAGTAACCAAAAGAAGGATTAAACTAACAAAATTAATTTTGACCAATTGATAAAATAGTAAGTAACCCTCAACTTTGTCGAAGCCCACTCTATCACACTTAATGGAAGAAAAAAAAAACGGATTCATATTGCAGTGAAGGCTTTCTTTGCAAAACCACTGCTAGAACCCGCAGGAATCACTTCAGAACATTAAACCTTACAGTCTTGGACAAGGGCCTGATACAAGCAAATCATATAAAATGTTAACAACCAATAAAAACACAAAAAAGAGTCACAGGTTTTAGTGGATATTCCCATAAATAGATTTACATGCATTGCCCAATGATAACATGATCCCCTTCTTTGACACGGAAACAGGGTGAAATATGGGCTGGTATGTTCAAATGTCTCTTTTCATATCTGTTAAGTATGCAGACATTCATAAATTACTACTTAAATGGAACTGTATAGAAATATAATTGCAATTCACTATAATGTTCTCTAGTTACCTCTAATATTTCTTGACAAAATGGAGATAGTCCCTACGGACAATAATTGTCCGTGTCATTTTAGCATTGTAACATGTTCCAGCTAATATACGACCTCGTATTGAAACGGTACCAGTGAATGTGCACTTCTTGTCGATGTAGGTCCCTACATAAAAACCAAGAAAACCTAGTTCACACAATCCAGTGGAGAAAGACCCAAAAACATATAACGGACAAATACGTGTATTGACAATCTAGTTGAGAAAGACTGCAGCAATATAAAATCATATGCACCAATCAGAAAATATTTGCACGAATCAGTGGAAACCAAAAGACCAAAATAAAAATTATAGATAAAAATAAAATAATAAATAAATAAATAAAACCAAGATGATTGCACAACTTCTAGTTCATGTATCAGAATCAAGAAAAAACGAAAACTAATCATAAGAATGACATCTTGATTATTCTTAAGATTCTTAATTTTGCTTTTATTATCATATGTTAACGATGAAGGAAAAAGAAAAAAATTAATCAGTGCATATAGATAATATTAAAAATAAAAACAGTAGGGCAATGATCATTCAACTGCCTCTCAGCACCGAGTATCATAGCTTCTTGAAATTAGTTCCAAAGCTTTGAATCTTTCAGGTAAGATTAGATATGCAAAACGGAGTCTGTAAAGAATACCATCTTTCTCTGTAAAGAAATAATTAAAAGCGAAAATCGTGTCTGTAAAGAATACCATCTTTCTCTGTAAAGAAATAATTAAAAGTGAAAACCGAGTCCATATTATATTTATGACAGTAATCCTGCAGATGATTTTCCTACATCTGGAATGATTGTTTGTTGGCCACCGCTAATACAGGGCAAGCATGGGGTTATCTTTGCAGTTGATGATTTCTTGCTAAGTTCCCTACTGGTAGTGAATTTAATTAATTGCCTTGGCACTGATTGACCAGATAGTAGAAGTTGGTTTTGTTGGCAAGCCTATGATGGAGGGAGTTCCTACTTTCTTTGAAAATGCTCAAAAGGTGTCTTCGAACACAAGATATATTGTAAACGCAAGAGATAAAACTATTGCAAGTTGGTTTTGTTGGCAAACCTATGATGAAGAGAGTTCCTATCTTCTTTGAAAATGCTCAAAAGGTGTCTTAGAACACAAGATATATTGTAAAAGCTTTAGACAAGACTGTTGCATCATTACTTATGCTATTAGAATTTGGTACTCAAAAAGCACTTCCATACCTGGCATGCTACTTTTACCACTAGCGTTCTTACTAAACAGGGGCTCTTCAGCTACCGAGACCTACAGAACGTGTGTTCAAAGAATTCAAAACATCCTACAAAAAGGCTTTTTATTGTATCAATTTGGATGATTCATCATATAGCTATTTTTGAATCACAACAGCTACTTCCATGACTTCATAGACACTATATATTCTGGTAAACAATAAGAAAGAAATGTGATTCTACATTCAATTAATTCATATGGATTGATAGTTGAAGATCTACAGCATAGTGTGAGCTTGGTAAGTGATTGATGCACGTATTGGGCATGAGAAGTCTGTTCCAGTCTATACTAAATTATAAAGGGCTCTTGTTTACAGGTTTAATTGTGTTTTTATCATGATGGAGTCAATTTTCAGTCTTAAATATGAAGACTTAAAATGTATTTCAACCTCAAATGTATTTATGGGAAACAACTAAAAGGCAGTGTTAGAATTTTCTCCAGAGTCCAATACACATGGATCAAGTAAGTTACATTTAAATTGGCAAGCACAAAGACATTTCAAATGGCACCAGGATCCTGCTTTCCAGACGGTGATAATTTTCAGTCTTATGGGTGGAATCATGGTAATTTCCTTGCATGCAGGTGGCATGCAGCTGATGTTCGTTGCCACAATCAAGCATTCTTGTCCCATCGAGTTCCCAATCTATGTTGTTAGTAGAGCAGATATGATCTCAACCATTATGAGTTCATTCAACCATACCCCCATACTAACAAACAATATTTTGGGAATTCATAACAACTACACCATTTCTATACCTGGTGTGTCTTCTTACTCGTGCAACCTTGCTACAAGGAAGCATTTTGGCATTCAAATGGATAATTTAATAGAAACAACAATTACATGCACAATAATATATACAAACAAAATATATCGCAATAATCAAATCTGCCCAGAATTTAATCACCATACCTTGAATAGCTTCTTTGGGGGTCTTGAAGCCAAGACCCACATTCTTCCAAAACCTGTTGCCACCTTTTCCAGGACGTTTCCCCTTCCCAGACTTCTTAGAACTGCAACAATATAAATTAAGGATCAAAAGAGAAGCAAATCAAAAGATTCTAAACATGAAATAAAATCAAATAATACTGCAATATGATTACCTAAGAAAGACTTTTGGTTGCTCTAGAAAAGCTCTCTCAGGCTATGAAAACAATACAAGGAATTTGTATCAGAGATGTCCCATTAGTTGATAACAATGACAATACTAACAACAACGTTTTCATTGTTCACCCACAAATACAAGCTTCAGAGTGGCATAGAATATTGGGAAAAGGCGTTTGGCTTCTATTAAAAGGGTTTGTTATGGTTAACTGCTTTTTTATAAATAAACCCATCTACCAATATTTGAGCATATCGATAGAATAATAAGTTGGATGATCGGAGAGCCTATCCCAATATTACATAATACCCATACCTTGCATTGAGATTAATAGCTTTAACATGAGCTTGCAACTCCAAACACGCAAAAGAACCATGACAAAATCAAGAACCCTGTTTGATAAAAGTACTAAAGTCTAAACTCAAATCCCCATTGTTTAAAAAATTAAAAGTCTTGGGCAAATCCTGAGCTGGCCGTTCGTAAGACAACTGGAGAAAAAAAGACCGGCTCAAGGCACCAACACATTGGAATATCTTGTTTTTATTATTAACCAGATCCTAATAAAGTTGGCATCATGGAAACTTTGTTTACTAATTAAGGACCAAACAGTCTAACGCGAACCCTACAAGCCAAACTAACAAGGGACCAAAAATAGCTTTTGGCCATTCTACACCCCAGATTACTGAGGGTCTAACCAGTAAACACTTATCAAATCTAGGCCCAGTACGAAGAATATTGTCACATACAAGACCTTTGTTTTCTTCTTAAATTTATTTTTTAGAATCATTTTGTTTTCTTCTGTCGTCACAAGTGATTATAAAACTCATGCCAAAGGGGACTTTTTAGCTTTATTTGTGTTTTAAATAATATTACTGTAATAATAATAATAATAACAACCAGTGCTGAGGCGATGAAGAGTCAAGATGCATTAACATAGTCAAAGGATTGCATTTCAAAGGATTTGATTCTTGTTAAGAAGAAATTCAGAATTTATTAACACTAAATCTACAATTTAAATGAATTTAATCTGATTTTATATAAACTATAAATTAATATGAAACCAAAAATTTATTCCTCATGTCACGAGACTAAGTTAGTATTGCTAAACAAATAGATGACAGGTGAGATAAGGTAAAAGGAAATTAGAAAGAACAAATGGCTTTAATGAGAGCTTCTAATTTTGTGAGCAGACATGACTGGGGACTCTTCCCATTTCTTTGGACTAAATGCTTGCCAGGACAAGCACATCACTAGAAGACTTCAACCCTGGCGAGGAGATCATTGATCCAGCAAATCAACTTTGACAATACCATATATTTTAAACTTACTAGGCCAGGTGGCAGAAGAAGGTAGAAATTCTATTCAATCTTATAAAATTTATTTTAGATTTGAGAGAATTCGTTAAGAGAATAAAATGCAAAGCTGCGAAGATGGGAGTTCAACTTACCTAATTTTTCTACCACTTGAATGCAACTCTATTTTGAAGAACAAATTTACAGGGCTGCAACAATAAACTGTGAACATTCAGCCAGTCAAGTTGAAAAGAAAGCCATAGAGTAATAAAATACAGAAAATAAAATAGAACAAATCCTTCCGACCACTTTAAGTTATTCTGCAAGCAGCAGCATTCATTAATATACATGGGATCTACTCAACTATCCAATGAGCTCTTCAGGAAAATTGCACTTCCTACGCTGAAAGAAGATCACTTGCAGGGATCAGAAAGGTTTAATGTTGCTCAATATAAAGCTATGGGCAAGGATGCCCCTCGAATGATAGTAGAAAACTGAGAATCAAATTAGACAATTCATAAGCGTCTATATATCTTGTTGTCCTAGAAATTTTAGCCTGTTCTTTCTCCATGCGTACGCCTTTAACCATCCCTCCCGCAGCGCTTTAGTCTTCAAACTGTATGTTTGATTAGCCAACGTATTAAAGCCGAAGAGTTAAATTAAGACTGGAGATATCCTTGCAAGACAGCGGTGCCGTATCAGCGACATAGTTTTGTAATGTAATGCCATTAGAATTGTCATGAGCCGATAGGTTTTGTTTTGGTTGGAAAATATGACCAGCTTCTCCTTTCTGACTTCTGAAACTACCCGAGTAGCTAAAATTGGCGCCGTCCTCTAAAAAAATAGGAGGGCCTCCCAACACCCTCCCGCCAACAACTAAACCAAAGTAATTATTATCAAACCTGGCTACCCCTCTACTAATAGCTCTGCTAGAAAGCTCATCTGCGGCATGTTTCCCACTAATCTGATTTTCCATGAACCTAACCATTGACCAACCATGATGCCCCTGCGGCAGATTATCACCTTCAGGGAAATGCTTGTGAATCAAAGAATGTGCTTTTATCCCTAAAAACCGACTGGGCATCCAACTTGTTTCCGAGGAATCGTGGAGTGGAAGTGATGCCATGCTTGAATATCTTTGTGCAAAAGACCCCATTCTCTGTGCCTTTCTAGCCAAAGTTCTCTCACACTTATGGGAATTTTGATGACCTCCTAATACTTGAGAACTGTAGAATTTTCTTTGACAGAAATTACTGGGGAAAACCCGAGGATCAGAACCTTGAGCAGGGGAAGAGGTTTCAAAATAAGTAGGAGGATCCAAGTCATTACTGTTTTCGCTTGTACTTACTACATACTCACCCCATTCTTACCCCTTTTTAACATGGTCTGAAGTTTCTGCTGCTATGCAACTGCTTTCTTTAATGACTTTGTCAGAATGGAGTCCAAATTGGTTTTTGAGGTCACAGGTCTGCAGATCATTCAAATCATTGCCTCCTAGGCTTAATTCTAAAGATATTTTTGAATTTTTTTCCAAGTTCTCCGAAGAAAAACAAACTTTTTGTTTGGCCTTGCATAAATTATTCTGTGTATCAAAGAACATATGAGGTGTATTTACAGAGGATCCTTCCATAGAATCTTTCAGCTACCATAAAACGACATGAATCTAAAAGAGCTCAATAAACCAAAATCTTCTCCACTCCAGGAACTCGCTTGTTCTTCCGGGGAAACCCTAAAAATTCCAAAATACATAAAACAAACCATAAAAATCCTTGAAGGAATAGAGATGGAATACCTGTTCTGCCATGGTTGCAGGAATTCAAGACTTCTAACTTCGCATTTCAAGGCCTCGGCCGCTCCCGCTCCTACCTAAGAATTTACAACATTTTCGATGGAAAGATGTCGATTTCATTTTTCTTGCCAGCGTTATGAGGGAGGATTTCTTCTGCTTCATCATCGTGATGGTCTTTATTTTGCGCATGAGGCGGAGGTTCAGAGCTCGAGTCCAGGTAGAGCTCTTGTTGGCAGTGCGAGCCAAGCACATGTCAGCTGTGAAACGAATGGCACGCTGGCAGTGTGTCTGTCCTGCTTCCTTATTAATCGTTCAGTTTTGGATCAGTGTTGGATCAACGATCACAATTCATTCAATCGTCTAACACCACAAATCCAAGGTCAACAATAGGACACAGCGGCGGCTGGGGCAATTCATTTCAAAGGGAAACGCCTTACGGCATAATTAGTGATTGTATTAGATGTTGTAAAGGAAATGTCGTAATGTATAGATTTGATAATAATTGTTTATAAATTATGTAATTTTTCCAATATTTATTGCTTTTCAATTTTAAAAAATACTTTTTCAAGTTCCAATAGCAAATATTTTATAAAAAAAAAAAATATTTTTTTTGCTTAACACTTTTTAAGAATTTGGTGTGAGGTTTATTCAAAGCTCTTTTCTAAAATGACAAATTCCAAAAAAAAAATTCACTATATTATAACAATTATTCACACTTATCCAACATTAATTTGATCAAAATCTTACACTCTTTTACCACTTGCTCTTAAGGTGATTGGGTTTGTCTTTGCTTAACTTCTTTTGGGCTTTTGGACTGACACAAAATGTTTATTCAAAGCATTTTTCTAAAATGACAAATTCCAAAAATATATTCACTATATTATAACAATTATTCACACTTACCAGTTCCTTTGGAGGAAGATGGAAGGGTGCTCCATCCAGCACATTTACAGATCACAGAACCAGCAAACAGACATCTTATCAAAGGAGGGTCTCCTATCGAAACCAGGTACCTGGAACATGAAGGTAAAATGTGGCGAGGAAATCTTCTCTATCCAGGACGTTTCCTTACCCGGCTCTTAAATTTAAATCTTATTGTATTCAGGTATGCATTATCCTTCAGTATTCTGTCTTTTTCTTCCTACCAGCTTTCTGCTTAAAGTTTGGTTGAAGTAAATTTAGAATCCTTTAAATAGTTTTTGAATACTGCTTCTCTCCTTGAAGAGAATCTTTTGCTCCTATTTTTCTCCTCTATCAGTGATGTATCTTTTTATCTCGCAACTTTTGTCAACAACTTTTGATAGCTCAATGCGCTGGCTATAATTTTGGAAATCCTATCTCTATGCTACAACTAGCCCCTATGAAGATCTTCAAATGTATCTGTTTCTTTATATATCTTATATAATAAAATCATGCTTTTTTCGCTCTGAAGAAAAAAAAAACAAAAAAACAAACAAAAAACAATTATTCACACTTACCCAACAATCACCAAGGACATTTCCATTACAGCAATCCATAAAAGGCATTGTGATAGATGGGGTTCTATAAATCAACCAAGGAAAGATCATCTCTTCTCTAAATGTTATTTTTTAAGAGTTAGGAATCTAAAACTACAATTGTTAAATCAATAAATTTGTAGAGGCTTTGTCAAAATCCTTTCTTATCTCCATCCTTGAAAGGATAAGGTATAACAAGGAAACAAAATAACTCGTTTTATCATATATATACAAGGACATTTTAAAGTCATTTAGCCAAACTTATGATATTTGAAGGACAATATCTTTTTTCATATACATACAAGGACATTGTAAATTCATTTAGTCAAACTTATGATATTTGCATGATAATATTCTAACTAATTATTAAGTAATAACTTGTTGAAATATATAAAATTGATCCATTCTTTATTGAAAGAAATGAAAAGTAAATGAAAATATAAGATAGCTCATATCTGCTACATATATTGGTAGTGTAAACCAATATGAAAAAAAAAAGTAATAATTAATTCACTACTTTATTATATATTATCATATTTTTATATATTAGTTTATTTTTTTATTTTGTACTTATACAATGATTTTACTTTTGTTTCTTTTCATAACATATATTATTTTTACATCTTTCGTGAGGATATGGTTTTATAGTGCTTTTCTTTGGCAAATAAGATATTAATAAATTTATTATTTATTTTGTTATTAAATATTAAAGATACTTATTAATTATAATAATTTTTTTTATTAATATTTTATTTAATGTTTTCCTTTATAGTTTATTATAGGTTCATTCATATTTAATTCACTATTTTTTTGTAAGCTTGGTGGGACTACATCTTCATCATGTCCTAATGTCACCTTGATTGGGGCTGGAAATTTGTAACACCCCCGAATGCATCAGAGTGGTCAATAGGAGCGTGGGAAGAGACTTATTAAGACTATTATGATGAAGAAACACAACTATAGAACATGCAAATACAAAGACATTTGGCAAGAATTCCAACTGGGATTCTTTAATGGAGCAAGCAATAGGAGGAAATGTGGGTGTACAGTTGTCATTGTCATTGAGCCAGGTAAATTCTTCCATTTCTTGTGGAAGGACAGACCGGGTACTAATAACAAAGCAAAGATCATAGCATTATGGGGAGTTCTTATCCCAGCAAAATGCCCAAGACTCAAGAGGATATATGTATATGGAGATGCAAAAGGCATCATTGATTGGGTAAAGGACCACACAAAAATCAATCCTCCCATATCAACAAATTGGATGAAGCGAATCAGAAATTTGGTAAGCACATTCAAAGATCACATCATTATGGGGAGTTCTTATCCCGACAAAATGCCCAAGACTCAAGAGGATACATGTATATGGAGATGCGAAAGGCATCATTGATTGGGTAAAGGACCACACAAAAATCAATCCTCCCATATCAACAAATTGGATGAAGCGAATCAAAAATTTGGTAAGCACATTAAGTTTCACCATATATAAAGGGAACGCACATTCAGTTTCACCATATATAAAGGGAACAAAACTGGACTGCAGACCTACATATTATCCAAGCTAGGCATAAAAAAGAAATCTGGTAAGTTTTTTCCATGGCTTTTTAACATGGTGTTATGGTTAATGTTGGCAGCATTAACTAACTACTCTTAAGAGACAGTTAATGCATAGAGGATATTTTGATTTATGTAATTTGATATATCATATAAGGATTTTGTTGTAATGTTGGGGAAGATGGAGGGAAGGAATTGTAATGTGATAGTGAGACTCAAAATGTAGACAAGTTCTCTGAAAATATAGATAGGGAGACACAAAATGTAGACAAGTTCTTTGAATGTGTGTGTGGGGAGGAAAGAAATTTGAGATATGATAGATATAAATAACAAACAGGCAAAGGAATAATCAAACACAAGCATATGAACTATCTTTTTTATTTTAATTAAAAAAAAAAACGTTTTTCCTCCAAATAAATAAATAAAAATAAAATAAATAAACAAACAAACAAAAAGGCAGACGTTGCACGCTGCACTTATATTGGCTCATGAAGCAATTGATTTGCAAGGCACTTGAGCAAGTCTTAATTGGTATGGCTCTAATAACAAGGGACATGCCTGATTATAAAAAAGACTTGCAGACTATTCAATTTAAACTCTGCAAACAAGATATGTGAATGGATCGCATAGAGAGGCACATCCCCAGTATAGCGAACAAGACTCCTGTGCATGGCAGCTCAGCAGCAGACCCAACTATGGTTGCACCAGATCGGGATGAACTGGATGAGTAGACTGAGCTTTTGTTCTCAGAACATTATTGTTTAGCGACGGGTTTCTTTATATAGTTGCATGGGTATTGGAACAGTAGATAAAAACTATATTTTCAATAGTTATGTTTACATAGCATGGTTAGAAAGACTTCAAACTTATCAATTTTGGATGGCATATGTTATGTATAGGTGGTCAAAATGCTTTGTTTCCCATTGGGCAAGCTGAGGTCACCTGTGGATAGTAAATATATTCAGCTTGTTTATTATAAATAGAAAAGGATCTACCTAAGCTTACAAAAAAAATAAGAATACTATCATACTAATGAAAATGTGTATCATTTTGGCAAGATCGATGACCAAAATACTATAAAAAAACAACAGATCATTTAAAGTTTCAAACTTATATTTTGGAATGCCATGAAACATTTGGATTTTTTTAAGAATCAATCAACATTTTCCAGCCAACAAATCATATGAAGTTTCAAACTCAGTGAAATTGTATCTTGGAATGCCATAAAACTTTTGAGACTCTTAACAATCAACCAACATTCTATAATCTATAATTCCTTTCGGGTTCGGCTTGATCACTTCGAGGCATTTTAATTTGTATTTTAGTTTTTATGCGGAAATGTGCTAATATATAGAAAAGCTCGACGAATCCCTTTATATCGGAACTCAAAGCTTATAGAGTCGCATTTATAAAACCTGTCGGGTCCGGCTATCGAAAGTCACATTTGTATCGGCCCCGCTCCTTTGTATCACCGTGATGCGATATTGCAATGTGATATATCGCAATCACATATCACATAGTCCTCGGGCCATGGTTAGTCCTCCTTGGGTTTTTAGTGATGTGATATTGTGAGTAAATCTAGACCGTTGATCTGTGCGCTTGATTGACGGTCCTCGTTGAATCGCGCTGATCACTGTTGTGATTTTCATATGGCCGCCTCCGATATCTCCCGTTGGCCTCTGCCGATTGCGATATGCTGATTAGATCTAGACTGTTGATCGGTCTGATCCGATGGCTCTTGTGCAACGCCACTTCCTCCTTTGCTTAGCTCTGTTTTCTGCCTTTCTTTCACTGTTTTCCATTGCGATAGTGTTTCCGATAGTTAAGTATATGAAGACTTAGAGGTTTTTAGGATCCATTTTGGATCAAACACATCCCCGACATCCCCAGTCATGGCTATTTTTGCTTAGTTTATGTTATTTCATTTTTAACTTCTTACCTCTTCTTTCATTTTAAACTTTTACACATTTTTCTCCAATTATTTCCCACTTGAAATTTCATCATATTTACCTTATTAATATCCAATAAACCAATGATCCTTAAATATAAATAATTACAATAACAATATAACTTATAATTAATTACAAATAATATTATATAATTATATTGACACAAAAACTCATTATATGTAAAAAAAATTCACAAAACATTTATTTACCTCACGTATTATTAAAATAAGCATTTATACATATATTAATGAGTATTTTTAGAGATCATGGTACCATTTTGAATCTGTATTAAAAATTGCAAAGGTTCCCTATACAATCTTGAAGAAGAAGCGGATGTCTCTTCTGCATGTTCACAATTTTTTAAAAATAAAAATGTATTCAATCTCTTTTACCAAAAATACAAAGCCTTTATATACCCATTCCATTATTCAAATAAGTATTTATACATATATTAATTAAGACCATGGTCAAATGTCCCTAGGTTATATTATTTCATTTAGAATTTTTTACACATTTTTTTTTCTTCTAAATAGGGTGCGGAAGGTGTGGAAGTGAGGATGTCTCTTTCGCATGTTCCTCCTTCTGCACACATACCCACTTCCGCAATGGAATTCCTAAACTCAAAATTTTAATACATTAAATGTAAAATTGAAAATTTTTTATAAATTTTTTGTAATAGTCTATTTTTAATACAATATATACCTCACAGATTTTTATGAGAACTATTTGTTTTTTTTTTTGCAAATCCAGGTTCTATTCATTCATCAAAATAAAAGTACACAGATAGAAAAATGCAAGTAGTCTCGTCCTGACCAGGTTTATTAGCTAATGCTAGCACCATATGATGAAGAAACATAAAGAAAAATAAAAGAACAGTCCAAAGCTTAACAAACCAAAAGCTCCAAAAGACCAGTAGAACCAGAAGAACACTTGTAACCATGCTCAATCGTTAGAAGTGATGGAAGTTCGATTGTTTGGCCCAGTCCCTTGGGGGGGATGATAGGTACAATGTACATGCTTCTTGAAGTGAGCCAACCATGTTTCCAGCTTCTCCACCTTTTTAGATAGCATATTTTGACCCCGCCACACCACCACAATCCTTTCTCGGACATGGCATTGGAAGTAATGCAGTTGATTGAGTGTAGAAATGACACTCTCATTTTATTTATTTCTGGCCTGATCATAAACATCTAGGTGATCCAGAACAGACTAAAGAAAATCACGACAGATGTCAGACTGATTCTGCCTACTAGTAGCTCCTACATGCCCCGACCGATGATTCTGACTTGCACACCTGCTCCAGCCTCACGTACCACCTTGCATTTCATGCCACCACTAGTTGCACGACCACCTCGCCCTGCTCTCGCACCACCTCTGCCACCACGGGCTCTTGGCTACACAGAACTCAACCCCAGCAGCTCGGCCACCTAGATTGGAACAATCAACAATACGACCTTCCAGTGCCACCTTATCCTCTGCGTTACAACCTTGCTGGTTGGATGAACCTCCCCTCCACTGAGATTGGGAGTGGGAGTGATGTAACACAGGTCTCATGTTTAGGGGACAAGGAAATACCTCAACAAAGAGCAACATAACCACACAACTAGACACAAATTGCAGCAAGGCCAAAGACGCCCACGACTTATCCACCAAACATATACTCCACAAGGCTGACAACCACCAGGGAATTACATGAAAACCAACATATGACCAGACTGAGACCTTTGCTACTCCTCTACCCGAAGGAGCACTAGGGAACAAGGTTACTGGCATCAAAACTTGACACCAGAGAATGAGCTCACAAGAAATGAACCTGAGCCAATTACCAACCAAAGCAATTTTCTTCGGATTTCCCTTCCACCATTGAACCCAATTTTTAGTCACCTAATGACGAGGCTCAGGATTCTAGGGAGATACCACAGACAGAGCAAGATCCAAAATAAACGTGACAAATAAGAACCTCAAACACCTTCCCAAACACAATTGACACTTTGGAGGAAATTTAGAAAGCTGCGATGAGTAGGCACAAGAATCGACCCAATTACCATGCAAAATTCACTTAACTTGATGATAAAAGTGAGGCACCAAACTGTGGGAGATGAACTTATCACTTTTGTGAGTCACTCACCGTGGAGGAGGCGATAACAATGAGACCTCCACCTCTCCGAGTTTAACCTAGGACCTAAGAAACCAAACTTATAAACAGAGCTTGAGCCACAAGTAGTTTTCCACCATACAACCATAACAATAAAACATGTCTGAACCCCAATGAGTGCCATAAACCGACTTACCTCTCCATCACTCAAACCCGAGGAGAATGAATGAGACTAATACTTTTCACGTCACACCATTAAACCAATCGTGCACCATAAATAATGGGAGGAAAGGGATCTTGTCCTACTTCCCGTCTATCGAATGCACCCTCTCATCGCACACGCGTCCAACTGACCTTGTTGTTCGTCACCCCCATAAGGGATTATGAAAAATATTTTTCAAAAATAAAAAAATTATTCAATATCTTTTATCAAAAATACAAAACCTTCATATACCAATTCTAGTAATGAATTATTCAAATAAGAATTTATATGTATATTAACGAGGAGTTTTAGAGATCATGTTACAAATGATATCATATCCAACCCACCCATTAGTTAATATCTCTCTCTATTTCGCACCTGATAAACATTGCCCACCGTAAGTCCAAATGATTTCATCATATTAATAACATACTTCCATAAAACTATAACAATTTTATTTCATTTAACATATTATGTAAGTATAACAATTTAACTAATAACATGCATTGAACTTTGGTATAATGTTTTTCCTTTTAAAATAATAAAATTGGTATAATGTTTCTATATTTAAAATAACACAATCACGATTATAGGATGTGAACTAATCTACACATAAATTATATTAATAACATACTTGGGTTGCTTTACAAATATATTTTTTTTAAACTTGTGCAAAGAATTTTCATTAATAAAAACAAATTACATGAAGTTTACAATACCTGACTGAAGGCATGGGTTTCCAAAGAGATACCAAAACCAAACTATAAGGAGATATCTAGATTTAACTAATAACATGCATTGAACTTTGGTATAATGTTTTTCCTTTTAAAATAATAAAATTGGTATAATGTTTCTATATTTAAAATAACACAATCACGATTATAGGATGTGAACTAATCTACACATAAATTATATTAATAACATACTTGGGTTGCTTTACAATTTTATTTATTTTTATTTTATTTTATTTATTTTTTATTTTATTTTATGTTTTTTTATTTATTATTTATTTATTTTTTAATTTTAATTTTAATTTATTTTTTTTTTTAATTTATTTTTTATTTTTTTATTTTTTATTTTTTATTTTTTATTTTATTTTTATTTTTTTATTTTTTTTTTATTTATTTTTTATTTTTATTTTTTATTTTTTTTTTTTTAACTTGTGCAAAGAATTTTCATTAATAAAAACAAATTATATGAAGTTTACAATACCTGACTGAAGGCGGGGGTTTCCAAAGAGATACCAAAACCAAACTGTAAGGAGATATCTAGATAAACGGAGTAACAAAAAACAAAAGTATCACCCAACTTGGGGTAGGTTTTTGGGTGTACTTTTTTCCCCTTTTTCTTGTTACTTTCATGCATCCATTCAATGAAGGAGTAACCAAGGCTTGCTGAAGAATTTATTGACATGATGCTATTGTGCCCTTATCAAACTATGAGGAAATTGATTCGGAGAATTGCTTCACCTCTCCCAACAAAACAATATTATTGCCTATTTCTTTTTGAACTGCTAAAATTTTATTCTCCTTACTCTCCTTGCAAGGAATTTGAAGATTTGAATTTTGGTCCTAGAGCATGTCATCATTTGATTCAATATCCTCCTAGTCTGAAGAAGAGGAGTGTTCTTCCTCCACAAGGGGTGAGCTACATGACTTCCAACCCTTGGATTTAGTCTTCCATTTTATTGGATTTTGAGTGAAAGAATTATGTAGGTGTCCTATTTGATGGAAAATGTGACAAAGGTTGTGTTCTCATAGTCTAGGAGCTGGATCTAATTGAAATTCCATCATATTTAACTTATTAATAACCAATAAACCAACCATACCTAAATAATTGCAATAACTATGTAATTTTAGATCTTAGACTTTTGTGGTCCATATTGTAAATGAGAATGTCTTTCAGATTAATCACGTCATTAGGATTTGGTCGACGTTTCAAACCAACTAATGTGGCTCATCCTCAAGACAAAGGTGAAAAATCCATCAATCCTAAAGAATCAATAGCAAGGATGCATCAGGGTCCAGAGTTAGCCATTAGGAATTAGTTATTGAATTAATTAAAATAATATTTAGTTATAAACTAGCTTTTGTAAATGATTCGTTATTTAATTTATATATAAAAATTATTAAATTAAATTAAAATATAAAATTATAAAGTCATAAATCATAAGGGGTCAAATTGTATAGAGTAATCATGATATTAATATTAATATTATTAATAAATAAATAATTTTTTTATTTATATATAAAGAAATTAAGAATTTAGAATAATAAATTCCAATAAAATGAGGATGACATTAAAATTGAATAAAATAAATAATTAAAGAATATATGTAAAGGGGAGGGGGTGGTGTGGGGGGGGCGGGAGGGGGTGGTGTGGGATCAATGATCTCTTACTTAATTTCCAACCATCATTCATGTTGAGATTGAATGCATGCTTCTCAATCTCAATAACCTCTCTTAGCTTCCTATGGTGGAAGTGATCAACCCTTGCAATGACCCTTGCATCCTCAATGCAGACCTGGTGTTTATATTTCTCTGCATGTTCAGCTAGAGTTTATGAGCAGGAGTAGTTGTGCTTAATGTATGTTGCATGTTCTTGGATTCTCTGGTTAATGGAGCACCCAATTTCTCCAATATAGGGAATCCCTCAAGAACAGGGGATCGAGTAGACCCCTTTCATGTCTTTAGTGTTTATACGGTCCTTAACGGATCTGAGATAAATTCTAATGGTATTAAGGGGTTTGAATGAAGTAGAAATTTTATTCTTTTTAAGAATATGGGCAATCCTTTCAGTGGTCCCTTGGATAAATAGGAGTTGCACCATAGAGATAGGATCTTCATAAGAAGGCTTAACCCTAGATTCCTTACTGATCCTTTGAAAAGGCTTGACACCTTGAGCTTTGATATAACCATTATTTTCAAAAACTTTTAGAAGATGAGATTTTTCCTCCTCTAGGTGATTTTCATTAGAAATTCTTAAAGCACGGGTGGAAAGAGTGCTCAGAAACCCGAATTTTTGCGCTGGAAAATGATGAGAACTGGAATGAAAATATTGTTCTGTGTGAATTTTTTTGTGAAAGACTTTATGACAAACATAACCATAATTCATTCTAGAGAGAACGATGTCAAGGAAAGGAAGACACCCATTTACCTCAACCTCCATCGTGAATTTGATGGAGTCTGATTGGGAATTAAGATGGTTAAGAAACAAATCCAATTTCTTGCGACCATGGGGCCAAATGACATAAGTATCGTCAACAAAACTCTTCCATTTTTTAGGGTGAAATTGAGTAGAGGCTAAGGCCTTAGTTGCAAAATCTTCCATGAATAAGCTAGCAACTATAGTTGAAATAGGAGAACCCATCGATACCCCATAGGTTTGTTCAAAGAAATCATCTTGGAAACTGAAGAAAGTAAAGGTGAGGTAGAGGCTAAACAATTTGGCAGTGTCATTGTCAGTAATACAATTTATGACATCAATGGCCTCTTGAATAGACATTTTGGTATAAAGGGAAACATTGTCAAAACTCCATTATTGGAGAAACTAGCCACTCAAATAACCATAGAATCTAGGAACACGCAACAGACATTAGGCACAATCGCTCCCACTCATCAACTCTAGTTGATGCAGAGAAATATAAGCACCATGCCTACATTGAGTTTGCAAGGGTTGATCACTTCCACCATAGGAAGATAATAGAGACTATTGAGATTAAGAAGCATGCATTCAATCTCAACAGGGATGATGGTTGGAAATTACGTAGGAGCTAGATTTCGACCCTCTCTTCTTGATCCCCTATATCTATATCTATATCTATATCTATATATCTATATAGATATAGATATAGATATCTATACCTATACCCTATACCTATATCTATATATAGGGTATAGATATAGGTATATCCCTCTCTTCTTTGATCCCCTATACCTATACATATATATTATATATATTATATATATATATATATATTATATATATATATATATATAGATATGACATACTTAGTAAAACCTCAAGTCTAAAATGAATGAGAATATTTATAAATGAAGATCTCATTCTAGAAGATCAAGCAGAATTGAGAAAGGAGGTTCAAAAGACAAAGGAAGCTAAGAAGGAAGGAAAATGAGCAATAATTAGAAATAGAAAAGCCGTTATTCGAGATAGAAACCAAAAACATAGCCATAAATAGAAATTCATCTTGCTCCGGATTCTTTCTTGGAACTGTGGGGGCTTTCCATGGAACAAAGGCCCCGAGCTAAGTTGGATCTCGAATGATATTGATATTATTTTGCTTGTTGAATCTTGGGAGCACGAAGAATCTAAGGTCCCTAACACAGACGGATTTACATTATGGTCTACCTGGAATAAGCGATCCTCCCATAGAGGCATTGGGGGTATAACTTGTTACATTAAGAAGAACATCTCTCCCCATGCTAGGATTTATAAAAATGACCCTTACAACCAATATAGTTGGATAGAAATTACTGACATTTATGATAAAATGACCTACATAACAATATGTTATTCCCCCCCCATCAATTCTAACTTCCATAAGAAAAAGAATCTAGATAAAAATAGTCTTACAATGGTTTAGAGAATGATATTTCTAACACAAGGAATGAAGGCAATATCCTTTTAATGGGTGAATTTAATGCTCGAACTTCAAGCAGCCAAGCTATTCTTCTAAGCAATCATTCCAACCCTAATCCTCTTTGGTTAGACGAAGACCTTCCTCTGGCTAGCCGGTACAAAAGGAGCTCTGAAGACCTCGGGGAGAATTTGTTTGGGTCAGAGCTAGTCAAGCTCTGTAGTACTCAGGATCTCATAATTTGCAACGGTCTAAATAAGTGGCCCAATTCTAGCCAGATGACCTGCATCCATGGGCTTGGTAGCAGTGTGGTAGACTACGTTATCTTCAATCTCCCTCTAGACAATGAAATAACAAATTTGAACATCTTAAACGACCACAAGCCTGGCTCTGATCATAGGCCTTTACTTATAACTCTCAATTTTGTCATGCATAGAGATCCCATAGAAGATAATCCTTATAGCCAAAAGAAGTTAATCTTTGATAGAAATAAAAAAGATCTCTTCTAAATGAATTAAAAACTAATTTGCTTCCTTTTATCTAGTATAGACAACATAGAATATCTCTATCATAATTTTACTACAACCCTCTCATATTCTATTAACAAGTTCTCAATTGAAGTTTCAAGTAATAAAAGAAATAGCAAAACCAACCCATGGTATGACAAAAGATTGTAAAAGTGCGAGGAGAGCAATTAAGGAATTTGTTGATGAATATCTTAAAATTGACAAGATAAAAATATACAAAGCCCTAAATAAAAGGAAAAAAGGCAGTATATTCACGAAAGACAAGAGAATCTCTTACGCCTCCCTAAGGTGGCTCCTAAGAAATTCTAGAGGTAGATTCTAACTAGGAACACTAAAGATAATAATAAAATTGCTTTACACGACTGGAATTCCTATCTTAAAAAGCTTTATGAATCTCCAAATGTCATGGATAACTTTGAAACCCTGCTCACAACGAAAGAAGTTTTCTCATTAGAAGACATTGATTTTCGGGTTAATCGCTTGGCTAATGGGAAAGCTAAGGACATTGAAGATTACCAGGCAAAAATCTTAAAAATTGGAGGTCCTGTCCTCATCCCCTAAATTCACAAGGTTTTCAATCAAGCGGTCAAGCAAGGGTTCCCTAAACCATGGACTCAAAGCCTCATTATCCCTATTTTTAAAAGTGGGGATACAAATAACCCATCTAATTATCGGACAATTATGATCAGTCCTCTCCTAGCCAAGTTATATGGTATTATTTTGGAAAGGAAGTTGAGCATATGGCTTGAAAGTGAAGGTAAGCGGGCTAAAGGCCAAGTGGGTTTTAGAAAGCAACACTCAACAACAGACCACCTTATTACGCTTAGGATCATTGTGGAGGAATGCTGCAATGTTAAATCCAATCTCTTTTTTTGCTTTGTGGACTTTAGAAAGGCTTTCGATACAGTTCCTAGAAACAACCTTTGGAACAGATTAGAAGAGCTAAAGGTTCCTTTTAGTTGAGAGTTGCTGCTATAAGGTTATACAAGAATGTAATTGCCAAGTTAAAGAGAAACGAGGTGTGGTCGAAATATATTAAGTGCAATATCAAAGTTAAACAAGGTTTCCCCTCTCCCCTACCCTATTTGGCATTTACATCGACAAGCTAGAAGGTTGATTAGAGGAAGCAAGATGTGCTGGCATGATCTTAGCTTGGATAGTCATCATCCTTCTTCTCTATGCTGACAATATTGTTCTTCTCGCAAGGTGCCCATCTGATCTTGATAAGCAACTTATACTTCTTAAGGATTTCTGCTCTACCATGGGCATGATTGTTAACACTGACAAAACAAAAGTTAGGATTATCAAATCGAAGGAGGAAACTTACGCTAATTTTATGTATGACAATAGTAACTTGGAGGAAGTGTCTTCCTACAACTACCTAGGAATTGATATTCATCACAAGCTCAACTGGAACTATAGCATTGATAAAATGATTAATGGGGGATGGAAAGCTTATTTTGGTCTTGACAATAATTGTAAAATGACAAACCTCATAATGTGGGATAGAAAGAAGTTCCTCTTTGAAACTTTATTCACTGCGGTTATCTTATATGGATGTGAGCTTTGGGGTTGTAGCATCTCTAGAGAATCATGGAGAAAGAATGAGAAAATCCAGAAGCGTTTTTATAACGTATAACCTCAGAATTAAAAGAAACACACCCTATCCTATTCTCCTTATAGAAGTGGGTATTTCCCCTATCGAGAGCCTAGCTATGGCTAGGCTTTTGTTGTACAAGCACAAACTCAGTAACATAGAAGACCATAGACTTCCTAATCTAGTTTTAAATTCTAGCCAAAACCACCTAAGGCTCAAATGAAGTTGATGTAAAGACACCAGGGCCTGGTTAAACCATTGGAAGATAGATGAGAATGTTGCATTGCAAAACATTAATAACATTAAAAATATTGCTACTTCTAAGTTCAAAGAAAAAATGTGGTGTGAGAAAGATTTGGCAGCTAAAAGAAAATTAAGATATTATAAGGAGGCCATCAACCCCACCCTAGAAAATAAAAAGTATCTCTCTATTTTAACTAGCTCAAAGAAGAAAATTAATATAGCCAAGATTAGAACGAACTCTCATGAGCTCCATAGTGAAACAAGTCATTGGGCAGTTCCTAAAACACCATGGATGTAAAGGTTCTGCCATCTTTGTGAGAATACGAACATCAAGGATGAAAATCACTTCCTCTTAGAGTGCCCCGCGTACAACCACATTAGATCTCAGTTTCAAAATATTTGTTGCAATACTGACCTTCCTAGCCTTTTACATTGTCAAAATTACAGTGAGCTCGGGAGGCTTCTCTCCAAGCTTTTTGAGCATAGGAATAAATTCTTAAATCAAACTAAATAATTCGTTTCTTTAGGTTTGATAGACCAAAGTTTGGTCTCAGTGGATGTTAACCATCATCATCATCATCATCATCATCACACACACACACACACACACACACACACATATATTTATTTATTTTTTTCATTCAGTGAAAATTACATATATTCTTTAATTATTTTATTTTATTCAATTTTAAAGTCATCCTCATTTTATTGAGTTTTATTATTCTTAATTCTTAATTCTTATTATAAATTTAAAAATTATTAATTAATAATGATAATATTAATATAAAATTAATAAACAATTGGACACCTTATATTTATGATTTATAATTTATATTTGAATTTGAATTAATTATATAAAATAAATAACGACTAATTTACAAGAACTAGATTATAACTAAATATTATTTTAATTAATTCAATAACTAATCCTTAACGACTTACTTGCTATTTATTCTTTAGGATTAATGGATTTTTCACCTTTGTCTTCAGGATGAACCTCATTACTTGGTTCAAAACGTAGTCCAAATCTTAATGATGTGATTAGTATGAAAGACATTCTCATTTACTATGTAATTTGTAATTATTTACAAATAATATTAAGTTCACTCTACTTATTAACATAAACCACCAAAACAATTATATTAAAACAAAAACATATTATAAAAACATCTAATGACTAGATTTTGTATTCTCAAAAAACTTAAGCGGGCCTAATGGTTAAGAGCATGTGTTTCCTCCTAAGAGGTCATAGGATCAAAACCAGAGAGGGGTAAAGTATGTATGCCTTCATAAACTTAGTAATAAAATTGTTGCCCGGAGGTGGGTCCCTTGTCCCATAAACAAGGAGATCTCATACACCAATTTGGTGTTTGGATTCAAATAAATGTTTATACATATATTAATGAGGATTGTTGGGGAACTTAAAAATTTAATACATTAGAGATATAAAATTGAAAACCACTTGTAAACTTTTGTAATAGTTACTTTTAATACAATATATACCTTACACATTTTTAGAATAATTTTTTTAAAATAAAAACTTATTCAATCTCTTAAACCAAAAATATAAAACCTTTATAAACTAGTAATTTATTATTCACATAAATACCCATAAACAAGGAGATCTCATACACCAATTTGGTTTTGGTGTTTGGATTCAAATAAATGTTTATACATATATTAATGAGGATTGTTGGGGAACTTAAAAATTTAATACATTAGAGATATAAAATTGAAAACCACTTGTAAACTTTTGTAATAGTTACTTTTAATACAATATATACCTTACACATTTTTAGAATAATTTTTTTAAAATAAAAACTTATTAATCTCTTAAACCAAAAATATAAAACCTTTATAAACTAGTAATTTATTATTCACATAAATATTTATATGTATATTAATGAATTTCATGAGCAACTGTCCTAAGTTATATTATTCAATTTTAAACTTTTTACCTCTTATTTCATTTTAAATTTTTACACATTTTACTCTAAGTATTTCTCACGTGAAATTCCATATATTTACCTTATTAATAACTAATAACCCAACAATCCAATTAAAATAACTATATAACTTATAACTATTTATAAAAAATATTATGTTCACTTTACTTAATCACGTAAATCACCTAAACGAGAATACTCACACAAAGAACACATTGGTAAAACATCTAAAGATTAATTTTCTATTCAGAAAATCTTTATATACCCATGTGAGGAGCTCATTATTCCAATTAAGTGTTTCTAAATATATTAACGAATATTTGTGGACATCATGTTAAGTATTTCTCACATGAAATGCCATCGTATTTACCTTATTAATAGCGAATACACCAACCATTCTTACATAATTATAATAACTATATAACTTATAATTATTTATAAAGAATATTATATTCACTTTACTTGATCACATAAATTACTTAAACAAAAATACTCACATGAGAACACATTATTTAAAACATCTAAAGATTAATTTTTTTTTTTTTTTAGAAAATCTTTATATACCAATTCGAGGAGCTCATTATTCAAATAAGTGTTTATACATATATTAATAAATATTTTTGGAGATTATGTTACAATAGTGATTATTTACTAAAAATTGAAGATGTTGGCTATACAACACTTCTAGAGAAGTGCTATGAGGTAGGTGGAAGTGTAGATGTCTCTTCTACATGTTCCTCTTTTAGAATACATTTCCATCCATTCCTCCTTCAGTAGACACCTCCTTCAACATATATTCCCATTCCTCTTTCAGTAGACACCCCCACTTTGACAATGGAATTCTCAAACTTAATATTTTAGTACATTAAATCTAAAACTGAAAACCACTTATAAACTTTTGTAATAGCCTATTTTTAATACAAAATATAGCTCACACATTTTTACAATAACTAATTTTAAAAATAAAAATTAATTCAATCTCTTTTACCAAAAATACAAAACCTTCATATACTAATTCTAGTAACTCATTATTCAAATAAGAATTTATAATATATTAATAAATATTATGTTACAATAGGTTGATTTTTTAGGAAAACTTTTACTGATGTCAAGTTCTACAAAGATCCTATTGTAAGTATACATTCCACTTGGGCCTCACATAGGATCTATTACTAGGAAGTGAACCAGAGTGATTCTGATGCTCGTAAACACAGAATTATTCCATAGATGAGCTGACAAGTTTGGAATCTAGACCAATAGGGATCTTTATGACTACTACCATAGAGGGGTCAAAGTTTGAGAACCAAGGGGACATGAACAACCATGATTCTCCCCAAAACCATGGTCCCTTGGGCATAACACTCTGATAATATTCTTGGTTAGCAAAAACAACTATGAATAATCCCTTAGAACAGAAGAGAAACCTATAGGATTTAGTCCAATTAGAGTGGATCCATTGATAAAGATTTGATGTGCGAGGCCACAACCCATTGAAGCCACAAATTAGGCCCTTCTCTACCATTATGTTATGAAGATCTTCTAGATTTGGAAGGAAAATGTGAATAGAGGGAATATCCTCAAATTTTTCTACTATAAACAAACTAGGAACAACTTGGGAAGGGGCCAATTTCCTCGAAGGATGTGGGTGAGTCAAAGGAGGAACAACACCCTTGGGAGCTTGAAGGATGGGGGTGAGCCAAAGGAGGAACAACACCCTTGGAAGCCTGAGTACGAATTGTGTCTTTGTATGAGAAAGCCTGGAAGGAGGAGGGTTTCCTAGGGCACCCCCTTGCAAGTGAAGAGTCAAGAGCATAGTGACATCCTTACAAATATTATAATCAGTAATGGGAAGAGGATATTCTAATTATTTACCTTCAAAAAAGAGGCGTTGAACTCCTTAGGGAATGTATTTTCCATGTGAAATTCCATCATATTTAACTTATTAATAACCAATAAACAAACCATATCTAAATAATTAAAATAACTATGTAATTTGTAATTATTTACAACGGATATTATGTTTGCTTTACGTATTCACATAAATAGCTAAAACTATTATATTCAAACAAAAACATATTATATAAAACATCGAATGACTAAATTTTTTATTCACAAAACCTTTATATACAATTCATCCCATTATTCAAATAAGTGTTTATACATATATTAATGAGGATTGTTGGAGATCCTGTTACAATAGTGATTATGTATTAAACATTGGAGATGTTAGCTATACAATTGTGCAAAATAAGTGTTCTACTAGAGGTGCAACATTCCTCCTTCTACATACATTCCCAGTTCTGCAATGGAATTCTCAAACTAAAAATTTTAATAAATTATACGTAAAATTGAAAACCACTTACACACTTTTGTAATAGCCCAATTTTAATACTATATATACCTCACACATTTTTAGAATATATATACTTATTCACATAAACAGCGAAAACTATTATATTCAAACAAAAATATATTATATAAAACATCCAATGACTAAATTTTTTATTCACAAAACCTTTATATACAATTCATCCCGTTATTGAAATAAGTGTTTATACATATATTAATGAGGATTGTTGGAGATCATGTTACAATAGTGATTATGTATTAAACATTGGAGATGTTAGCTATACAATTGTGCGAAATAAGTGTTCTACTAGAGGTGCAACATTCCTCCTTCCACATACATTCCCACTTCTGCAATGGAATTCTCAAACTAAAATTTTTAATACATTATACGTAAAATTGAAAATCACTTACACACTTTTGTAATAGCCCAATTTTAATACTCTATATACCTCACACATTTTTAATATATATATATAT
>APFE030678937.1:100013-126787 GCA_000404065.3 Pinus taeda
ACTTACAATCCGACGGTCACGATATGTAGTGATCCGACGGTTCATTCTCTCCTCGGTATTACCGACACTTGATCCGTGGCTTGACACCCGATTGGTCCATGAATTCTATTTAAAGCGCATGGAGGGTCATTTGTAGGTTAACCGTGCATGAGAGAAGCTTATGTAAATTTTCATTCTTTTATTAATAAATGCCTGTAGTAGCCACGTTGGCGCAGACCGTGGACTGTTTCCTTCTCTGAGGCTTTTAACCACGTCAAAATACTGGTGTATTAATCTGTGATCTGTTTGTGAGCGGTGTCCTTTTGGTGTTCTGTCTGAGGAACTTACCCTGTAAATTCCTACAATCTCAGGGTTCTTCATGTTCTTCGTTGTGGCTCCCCTAACACAATCCGTTGCCATAATTTTGAACCTTACGAATTCTAGATATGTTGTTTAACATCATCTTGCACAATAAACAAAAAGATGATTACAAGATCCAACAACAAATACATGAAGTTAGTATAACTATGATTAATGCCACGGTCTTGAATGTTGTCAACTATTTTTGGTGTCGGGTGACCATGCCAAAAATAGCACCCCCGCGTTTGAAAAATCAAACAAAATGAACAAGACTCAGGAGTCACAATCTTTGGTGTTATTGACATGGTGTCACTGTTGGAACTACTACACCTACATGCGGACTCTCAGTTAGAGCATTGGATTGCATGCAAGTGGACTCTTAGTTAGAGCATGCGACTACATGCAACTACTACACATCTACATGCGGACTCTTAGTTAGAGCATGGGATTGCATGCAAAATTCCTTTTGCATGATTTACTCCTTGATTCGCTCCTTATTTAACTCCGCAACTAACTAGTTATCTCCGGAACTTGTTGTAGGTGTTGAGTCTTCTCATTTATCACCACTATAGTGCATTACCTTGGGATCTTCACCTAGTAATGCTATATCATGAGCATTGTAACATATTTTCTAATGAATCATTCTTTTCTTCATTCAATTTTCTTTTAGCGTTTTTCTCTGCAAAGTTGTGTGTTCAACCTTTACTAGCTAGATTCATCTGTGAAAGTTTTATAACACATTTACATGGTATCAGAGCCCACAGGTTGCTAGATAAAAGGCACACCAATACTTTATTTTGCAGGTATTACAGCTCAGAGATCGAAGATTGACAGAAAAATGGAGTTTCCCAAAGCATCGATCCTAACACCATACAACTATCACGAATGGAAGGACCAAATGGCTCGATACCTTCATCAAAAAGGGTTGTACAAGATTACCGTGGCTACAGAAGTGGAACCCACTTCAGCCATAGAGAAATCCAAATACCTCAACCGTATGGATGAGGCCCACGGATCCATATGCATGTGCATCTCTCCAGAGTTGCAGTTTCATCTATCTGCCTGCAATACTCCCAATGAGATTTGGAAAAAGGTTGAAGATCTCTATGGGAAACGGGATGAGATGAAAGGACATATGCTCGAAGTGGAGCTGCTATCATTGGATCTATTATCACTGTAAAACTTCCTTAAATAATTTGGACAACTTACATGGTTTCTCAATTCTTGTATCAGTCATGGTCAAGTCATGGTGAAGTCATTTTTATGTTTTAGAGTCTAATTCATAGGGTTAGAGTCTCATGTCCATATTCAGATAAAGTTTCATAGCCTCATTCCATGTCCTAAAAGCCTCACCATGTGTTTTGACATCAGTTTGATTCCAAAGGATTCATGTTAGTATTGGTCTATTCTTTCCATGGTTGTTTCCGTGTCTAAGATCTATAAAAGAGTCTTGTTGGTATGGTCAAATAGGGTCAACACTCCGTTCATGCCCATCACTGGTCCCACATCACCTAAAATTCCACATGTCAAACTTGTGTGAAGGTTTTCATAGTTAAAAACTCACTCTAAGTGTTTTCGTAGCGCGCTACGAAACCCCTGTAGCAGCCTATTTTAGCAGAAAAACTGTTTTTACTAGTTAACTTACAGAAGCTTTCCTGAGCCGCTGAGAACTCCATTTTGCAAACTGAAAGCGGTTTTTCTTCCTAACCTTCTGCCCTACAAAAACCTCTTTCCGTTTCTTCAAATTCATTATGATCTGGGAGAAATTAAAGACCAAAGTTGCGCTACGAAACTGTTGTAGGTGCAGTTTTTCACAAACAGACCTTTCCTGTTTAACACCTATTTTTCAAAGACGTCTTCTGGGCAGTAGGAAAGGTATTTCAAAAATCCAAGAGAGATTTTTTTTCAGAACGGATTGCTTCAAAAACACCTCCTTCAGGTTTTCTAAATACGGTTTTTGGAAGAAGTTATGAGCTCTGTCCCAAGACCCATCTTTCAGCCAGAACAGAGCAAGGGACAGTCTCCTAGTTTCTAGGAACATCAAGGATCGATTCTGGATAGGTGGAGAAGTAGTTTAAAAAACCAAGTTAGGTTGTTGTTCTAGACATCCTGGACTACAAAAACCTCCTTCAGTTTCAAAAAATGTGTCATGGATGAGGAGAGAAAGGCTCTGTCCCACGTGCCGTTTTTAGGGATCCTAAACATAAAAACAGGGAAACATGTTCCCTAATTTCTAGGGTTTGTCTTCAGCAGTCAGATGACCACGTGGGAGGCTTCATCAAGTTCGACTTCATGGATTCTTAGGTGTCAAAGAATGTTTTAAATGTTTAAATAATGTTGTTGTAATCATGATGAAGAGATAGAATCCTAATTGTCTTAGGTCTCTAAAATTGCTAGTTAGCAGTGAGTTGTATTTATTAGTTAGTTTTAAATGTTAATAGGTGTCATCATAGCAAGGGGAATTTGACTTTACCTCATGCTAGAAGAGTAATCTCAATCAGGTAGAAGAGCTCTATAAATAAGAGAAAGAGCAATGTACAAAGGGTTGGAAATTTGATAACAGAAGTACTGTTTTAGCTTATGTAAAGACCATTTTCAGTAATATAAGTTGTCTGCTTTTCTTCTCAGGATTCATGAAGGATTTTCATGTTCAGAATGTGTGATTTGTTCTTTCCAATGTCTTTTACAGTTACATGGATGTGTAATCACTCAGAATTCACTGATTGTGCTCTGACTTCCTGTATGCATGTATGAATTGTGGTTTTATATGAGTTGTGTTCTGAATATCTAAATGCTAAGTGCCCTGACTTCTATGTAAAGGCAGTGTCATAGTTTACTGAAGTATGATTGACTCCATAGGCCCAATGGAAACTTATGTAATGTTTATCCAACCATCAAATTTGTTAATGTTATTCCACAAGATTTATCCATCTTATTTATAGTCAAAATCAATAACCCTTTGAGAGAGCCCTCTCAGGCTAAGGAGGCTAAGCCTTAGTCAAAAGATTGGTCTGAAATAGTTACTTAAAGTCTTCCTGGTCTGCAGCCTTCCAGGGTCTGATTTTGAGATAATAGAAGCCACATATTAGGCTGTTCTCTACCATTATCTCGTGAAGATCTACCAGATCTAGATGGGAAATGTCAACAGAGGGAATATCCTCAGATTTGTATACTATACACAAACTAGCAAAAAAATTGGGAAGGGGCCACTTTCCCAAAAGGCTGAGGGTGAGTCAAAGGGGGAACACCACCCTAGGGAGCCTGAGTATAAATTGTGTCTTTGTATGAGAAAGCATGTGAAGAGGAGGGTTTCCCCAGGGCACCCCCTCACAAGTGAAGAGTCAAGAGCACAATGACACCCTTACAAACATTATAATTGGAAATAGGAAGAAGATATTCTAATTGTTTACCTTAAAAAATGAGGCATTGAAACCCTTGGAGAAACCCTTATGGTCTAAGTATTTCCCATGTGAAATTCCATCATATTTAATTTATTAATAACCAATAAACCAACCATACCTAGATAATTACAATAACTATGTAATTTGTAATTATTTACATAGAATATTCTGTTCACTTTAGTTATTCACATAAACAACCAAAACAATTATATTCAAACAAAAACACATTATATAAAACATCTAATGACTAAATTTTTTATTCACAAAACCTTTATATACCAATTCATCCCATTATTCAAATAAGTGTTTATACATATATTAATGAGGATTATTGGAGATCATGTTACAATAGTGATTTTGTATTAAACATTGGAGATGTTAGATATGCAATTGTGCGAAAGAAGTGTTGTGCTATAGGTACAACGTTCCTCCTTCCACATACATCCCCACTTGTAATGGAATTCTCAAACTTAAAATTTTAATTTATTAGTTGTAAGATTTAAAACCACTTATAAACTTTTGTAATGGTCTCAATTTTTTTTACCAAAAATACAAAACCTTTATAAAGTAGTAATTCATTATTCAAATAAGTATTTATACATATATTAATGAATTTCATGGGCAACTGTCCTAGGTTATATTATTTAATTTTAAACTTTTTACTTTTTATTTAGAACTATTTATATACCAATTATAAGAGCTCATTATTCAAATAAGTGTTTATACATATATTAATGAATATTTTTGGAAACCAGGTTACAATAGTGATTCCTTATTAAAAATTGAAGATGTTGGTTATAGAACACTGCCAAAGAAGTGCTATGATGTAGGTGGAAGTGCAAATGTACCTTCCGCATATTCCTCCTTTAACATATATTTCCATTCCTACTTCAGTAGACACCTCCTTCAATATACATTCCCATTCCTCCTTTAGTAGACACACCAACAATTTCATTCCTACTTCAGTGGGTTGCATTCCTATATTCCCAACACCTCCTTTAGTATACATTCTAATTCCTCCTTCAGTAGACACCCCCACTTCGACAATGGGATTCCCAAACTTAAATTTTAATTTTCAAATCTAAAATTGAAAACCACTTATAAAATTTTGTAATAATAGTGTGGGAGGACAATCGTGGTGAGCTTCTCGCTATATTATTTAACTTTAAACTTTTTACCCTTTTTTTTTTCCCCCTTGGAAAAAAGTCGTAATTTCTATTAATATATAAGAAATTACTTTTGTAGATTCTAGAGCATATGCAGATGGAGGCAAATTGCCTATTGAGTTCAAAAGAAACAAAAAAGAGTTCAGATATGTATCTCCACGTAGGGAGTCATGATAAACAGTTCATCTGTTTCCTGTGCCTGTTCTCTTGTATAGAGAAACTAAATCAAAATTTTGATTCTGTCTCTTCTCAGAGAGAGAATTTAAATATCAAAATTGGTACCATATGTCCTGTATAGTTAATCAAGTGCAGTAAAATATAAATAGCATAATATATACAAGAGTTATGCAAAAATAAAGGGCTTATAGCCCATTTTCTCGGAGCTCCACGAAAGGTCTGTGATAATTCTGGTGGAATGTCCCATCGATCTCTTCTTGTATCAGCGAGTCATCTCTCTGTCTAAGCGCTACCTCTTTGGACAGGAAATCTGCCCCCGAGTTTCGCTCCTTGTAATTGTGATGACAAGCAAATGAGTCAAAAGTAGAAATCAATCTGTGAGCCTCATCCAATATATGCCTCAATGAATGTGTATTGCAGTGAGATACTCTATTTAACCAATTGCAAACAATTTTGGAATCCCCAAAGAGTTGTAGATGTCTGCAATGCTTTTCTAATGCAAAATGAATGAGATGTTTTGCAGTGCATAATTTAGCATAATTGTTTGTTCCCCTCCCTAATCTCATTTGTATTTTGATACAATGTGTTTCATTCAGATAAAGTATGGCTCCTCCACCACAACCCGCCTCCTGAGCAAAACCATCAAAATATGCCCACAGTAGAGACTTGTCAATGTTTTCAGGCTTGATAATTAGGGGAGGGGAATTGGAATCCTCCTCGGGTAGGAGATCAAAATCTGCAATAGTTCTGATCATGATAAAAGGCCAGTGAGGTATCTTGAAGTTAAAAATAGATTGATTTCTTGCAATCCACAGTGACCAACATATAAGAAGAGGCATATTTCTGGCTTTACCATTGTGGTTTTCACACCATAAACTCTAGCCATACATTATGTTCCTGCCTTGCCAGTTTTAAAGCATGGATAATGACCTATGATGAAGTTCCATTGTTCGTTGGTGATGGGGCAGTTTAGGAAGAGATGTTCAGTACTCTCCTCATCATTACGATAGAGTTGACACCAAAAAGGACCATGGAAAGATCTTTTCATCAAATTGAGACCCGTGGGAATCTTTTCAAACAAAATATTCCACATAAGTAGATGGGCTCGAGGAGTAGCTTTGAGCTTCCAGAGTGTTTTCGATGTACGGATGATATCCATGGGTTTGAAAGGTTCCATCAACCTTAAATATCCATCCTTGGGAGAGTAAGTGTCGTGCTTAGCAAATGCCCATACAATCTCATCCAGCCCTTCAGTTAGCCGGATATGTGCCTGACTAAGGGCTTCTGTGTAGTCATACCAATCTTGATGCCATTGTATAGGAATGTCCAAATCTTGAGCTTTTTTCCAGGCCTGCTGAAGTATGGTAGAGTTGTTGGTGTCTCCAATATGCCTGATATGAGTGATATCCCTATTATGTAAGTACCGTAGCAACTCTATTGGCAACCTGTGCACATTTCCACAACCAATCCATGGGTCCGTGCTTATACGGATTGCATTCCCTTCCTTGATTTTCCATGTTATACCTTCCCTGATGAGAGGAATAGCATTGATTACCGCCTTCCAGATGTTGGATATGTTGTTGTTCACTCTGTGTTGTTTTCTGAACCAGACCATCAAATCCACAGGGCAGCCCCCCGGGTCCATAGACTATTTGTAGAAATAAGTTTCCAGCCAAGCTTTGCCACCAGAGCTTTGGAGAATAAGTCCAGTCTTTTAATTCCCCAACTGCCCCATTTCTTGGGCTCGACAGTCGTGTCCCATTTGACCCAAGCAAATAATCTGCCCAGTTAGTTGCCTTTCCACATAAATCTGCAGCATAAATTTTGTAGTATGTTCAATATACCTCTTGGGATCCAAGCAAGAGTCATCCAAAATACAGGTGTAGCTTCTATCACATCCTTTATGAGAACTAATCTTCCCGCATGAGAGAGATATTTGTGATACTAAACATGTAGATGCTTCTCCACTTTAGCAATGAGCCAGGTCCAATCAACGATCTTGTATCCATATGGCTTGAGCTTGAAGCCCAAATATTTCAGTCCATCCTCCAATTTCTGTAATGTGAAGGGGAAGCGCTATGTAAAAAATACGATCTCGTGCTGTGTGCATCCAAAGGCTGTAAGTGTAGACTTATTGTCATTAATAATCATCCCCGTTGCCTACTAAAAAAGATTGAAAATGTTCTGTAGGACCGTAGTATCCCCAATACTACCATTTAAGAAAATGAGAACGTCATTAACGAATAAGAGGTGGGTAAGAATACAGTTCTTAGTGATCTTGATACTAGCCAAGTGACTCCTGCTTCATGTTGATATGATAGCTCTACTTAATCCTTCCATGATTAGCAGGAAAAGTAGTGGGGAGAGTGGGCATCCCTGCCTAAGTCCTCTCTCCGAAAGGATAAACGATGTGGCCTCCCCATTTAAAAATACACTATAAGAAACATCCATGATGCAACACATTATCCATTTAATATATGAATAAGGAAAACCAAGATGAGTTAGTAACAATCTAATATAGTGCCAATTTGTTCTGCTAAATGCCTTGGATAGGTCCACTTTCAATACCATGCCTTTCAGTTTCCTCATCTGCACTAAATGGAAGAGTTCTTGGGCCGTGGCAATGGCCTTATGAATCTGTCTATGTTGTAGGAATGCAAACTGTTTAGAGGAAATATGGTTAGATAGAATAGGCTTAAGGCGATTTGTGATGATCTTGGCAATGATCTTATAAAGACAGTTGCAGAGTGATATGGGTCAGAAATCATTGAAGGAGGTAGGATGGTCAGATTTCGGGATAAGGGCTATAAAGGTGGATTTGATGGCAGATGATATTCTACCCATCCTTATGCAATCCTCCACAATTTTGAGCAGGTCATCTTCCACGATTTCAAATAAAGCAATATAGAATTCAATTGTCCAACCATCTGGGCATGGCTCTTGTATTTCTTGAACCATTTGATTGTTGCCTCAAGCTCTTCCTTCAATACTTCCTTCGTCGGGTCCTCAATATCCTCCTGCTCCACAAATCTAGGAAAGTATTCGGCAATATACATGGTTTCCATAATATTTTCAGCCCTAGGGGCCTTGTATATGATTTTAAAGTGCGTAGTGGCTAGACTAGCTAGACCCCTCTGTGTTGTAACTGATTGTCCCTAATCATTTTGAAGTTCCCAAATGGTGTTTATGGATTTGCTACCATTGGAAAATCTATGGTAGATCTTGGTATTATCATCACCTTCAATAAGCCAAATAGCCCTACTCCTAAGTCTCCAGCTCTCCTCTCTTTCCTTCAATATTTAGGACCGCTTCGTGATGAGGGAAGTGTAGTTTTGTTTGCTTTCTTGTGATATGAAAGTGCCATACGAGGAGTCTTCATGTGTGGCAATGGCCATCTCTGCTTCCTGTAGGGTGTTGTCATCATTCTTCCGCTTCTGATGTACCCAAGCTTTATAGATCCCTTTCAGTTCTTGCAGTTTGTGGATGAATCCTTTAGTGTGGTCCTTGTGTTTCGGTATAGGATTGGATTGCTAGAAGTAGGTAACCATCTAAATGTATGAAGGGTCCTTTAGCCAAGAGGCATTGAATTTAAATGGGCCTTTTGTTCTCTAATTTATGTCTTCTAGCTCCATATATATAGGGAAATGATCAGATATACCTCCAGTTCCAACCCATTGTCTGATACGAGGATGGGTATTTAAAAATGCTTCTTTAATGAGATATCGATCTAGCCTCCTAGCCAAACTATAATCTCCACTTCAATTATTTGTCCATGTATGCTGTATCCTAGCAGATGGGATGTCCACCCACTGATGCTCCTCCAACAAGGTTGAGATCATATAAGATAAACCATCAACTTGAGCAAGGTGACCCCAAGATTCACTAAACCCCAAAGAGAAATTTAAATCCCCACCAAGTATGATGTTGTCAACCTGCAGAAAATCCGAGTCTAATAATATTCCCTAGAAATTTTCCCTATCCAAACAAGGTCCATATACATTCATAATACGAACTTCTATTTCCAAAGAGGAGGCATATATGTCCACACTAATATATCCCCTACCTCCCCAAATATTTTTGAGATCTACAGATTTGTTACAAAGACCAATAGCAATGCCCCTTGATCTCCTAGTCACATCCAGGGCATGGAAATTCCAATTAGGCATCCATGAATTATGAATGGTAATAAAGGCTTCGACCAAACAAAGGGTTTCTTGTAAAAATATGATATCCACCAGATTCGAGGTAAGGAGGCTCCTGAGTGCTAGTTTTTTGGGAGGGCTAGCAATCCCTCTACAATTGAAAGAAAGAATCTTCATGGAGGGTGTGGGAGAGGGCCATTCCTTGCTCTAAGGGCCCTATCAATAGTTTGTTGTCACCCGAGGGCGACCTCCTTTCCCACCATTTGCTTGGCTCTAGTGATGTGAGATGGGCATCCCCTAGAGGGTTTATGTGAGGCAGGGGCAACTTCCAGATCCAATCCAATCGCATCACAACCTCTATCCCTTGATCTAGATCGTAAAGAGTATTGGGGGGATACTGAGGGAGAGGGAAGGGGTATAGTGGGGAGGGAGGAAGAAGAAAGAGATGGATGACAGGGGGCAATGATAAAGGGCGAGAGGGGAAGAGTGAAATGAAGGGAGGTGGGGGGAGCCCGTCCCTGGGTATCTAAAGATGATTGCTCCAGAGGGGAAGTGGAGGATAAAGATGGAGATATGAGGGGAGGGGATGTAATATAGTTAAAATGGGATGCAATAGTAGCAGTAATACCAGATGAAGGAGTAAAGAGAGAGGAGGATGTAGATGACATACCTGGTGGAGTGATGTCCTCCTTGGCCGGGCTGGTGCTCGTTGGTGGAGGAGAGGATGGAGGGTTTATATATAGCTTCGGTTCCCTTGTCAATGTCTACTTCATTAGATGCCCCTCGAATGTCCTCTATGGTTGTGTTGTTCTTCGCCAAATTGACTTCCTTTTCAGGTTGTCAGGAATGACTCTGGTCTGCTCTGTTTCCATGTCCTGTGCTGTACCCTTGTTCTTGCTATTGAGAGGACAATCCTTGAATAAATGCCCAACCTTGTGGCAATGGTATGCCCTCATAGTCAATCATCTGTTTTTGGGAGGTATTGCTCCACTGAATAGTAATGTGCTCCTGTAGGCCTCCCCGAGTATCCAAATTGATGAGAATCCTGGCATATGCCATGATACTTGTGGTTTGGTAGGATTTGTCATATTCCATATAGGTGCCGATAGCGTTTCCAATCTACCTGAAAATATCCTCGGACCAATATTACAGGGGAAGACTTGGGAGTCGAATCCATACTGGTCTAATGCCAATTTGCTCAGTCTTCGGATCAAAAAGAGGTGTCCAACGTTTCAAAAGCATAAGGGCATGTTCAAAATTCCAATAGGAGGACAAAACCTAGTTTGTATGGTCGGATCGAGAAAATCTCAGTGCAAACCATCCCCTCATGAAAGTATGTACAAATGGGATGTCCACCAGATGGTGTCCCCAAACCTCAGATACCCAGGTCTTCAAACGAGTAGCCATGTAATTCTGGCCTCTGATACGCTCTACTAGAACCCTGTCAACAAAGTCCATTATTTCTCCCCACTGTATGTCTTCTTCCAGCCTGAGAATAATATCGTCCGCCTTGGACTTATGGCACCTGTATTTCTTTTTTGACCCCTGATAATGAGATTGAAATGGTACCTGTTTTGAATTAGGGCCCAAGGATACAGGGCTAGGGTTAGGGTTTGACAAGGAGGGGTTAGGGTTCCCTGCGGCGGAAGGTATGGAACCAGCGAGTGGTGGAACGGAGGTGAAACTGCCTGAGGGTGGAGCGTAGGTGGCTGGGTGAGGTAAGCCGGTAGTCGAGGGAATATAACTGGTGGGCACATCTTGTGGGTCAACCTGTCGAGGCGGTACCTCAGAAACAGGGAGGTCCAAACCAGGGTTAGGGTTTAAACAGTCTGAAACGAAACCAAGGGTATCCGGGGAAGACGGAGGAGTTGAGAGTGACGGCCATGTGGGTGGCTCATCTGAGAGAATAACAACATGAGGCTGTGAAGATTATGCACAAGAAAATGTTGAAAAAATTCTGGAGAAGCTAGAGCTATACATACCTACAGATGCGGAGTACGTGACTGCCAAATGGAGACCGCTTCCAATGGATCTCCTGAATAATCAACATCATTGAGGTCATCCATGTTGATAACTGCACCTAGAAATGGAGGAAACCTTGAAAATGCTGGTAACGGAGATTGCAAATACGAAAACGGACGGCCTGGTATAATGACAGGGGTAACAGTCGGGCGATGGCAATATAACAGTAAGGTAAAATCATAAACAACAGATAAACCTTTAACCCTCAACAGGTTGCCAATTGATACGGTAAGGCAGAACCGTAGATGTGCTAAACAAGCGGCTAGATGTCTTCAAGGATTAAAACAAAACCAGGTCGACGGGAAGCCTGCAGTGTAATGCAGTTCCCAGACCCTCATCCGAAACCCTCGCGAAGACTTAACCGCAGAGTCTCCATCGAGACAACCTTGTCTTAGACCCTGTGAGCTTTGAAATAACTCACTTGGTCTTCCATTGATCAGAGGAGCGATCCATGGACCCACAACACATGCTTTGATTATGTCGATCTTTTTACCTATTATTTCATTTTAATTTTTTTACCTATTATTTCATTTTAATTTTTTTACACATTTTTCTCTAAATATTTCCCACATGGAATTACGTCATATTTACCTTATTAATAACTAATAAACCAACAATCCCTAAATAATTACAATAACTAAATATAATTTGTGATTAATTACATAAAATATTATATTCAATTTACTTATTCCCATAAACCACCAAAACAATTATATTCACATGAAAACACATTATACGTGTATAGATCCATCTATAAACCACCAAAACAATTATATTCACATGAAAACACATTATACGTGTATAGATCCATCTTATGTACCGATATAACATTAGCCAAGAGGATCCAATTTCTTCATGTGTAATTTTTTTTAGAGTACAAAATACAATGTGTTATTTTTCATTGTTTAAATTGTATTTTTGAATACTAAATAGAGTATATATAGGACCAAATAAAGATTTTAACCATAAAAACTTAATTTTTTTACTTCTAATTACTTTACAATTTTTTTATTTATTTTTATTTATTTTATTTTTTATTTTATTTTTTTAATTATAGACGACACTAAATTTCTATTTAGAACATTTTTTTTTTAAAGGGATACAGACAAATAGACAAACAAACTTACACATGAGCATCTCTGCTCAATAAAACATCTAAAAAGTAAAACTTACACATCCCCTCATACTGAGCTGTAGAATGACTTTTGGAGACCATGTTATAATAGTGATTCCATATTAAAAATTGCAAAAGAAGTAATGAGAAAGAGGTGCACATGTCTCTTCCACATCCCCACTTGGCCAATGGAATTCCCAAACTTAAAATTTCAATACATTAAATGTACACTTATAAACTTTTATAATAGTCTATTTTTTAATACGATAAATATCTCACAATTTTTTAGGAAAAATATTTAAAAAAATAAAAATTATTCAAAATTTTCAACCAGAAATACCAAAAATTTATATAGCAATTTCAATAACTCATTGCTGAAATAAACATTTATTCATATATTTAATTACGCCTTAAAGCATTCCTCTCTGAAATCAACTCCCCTAACTGCCAACTATATACTTAATTCACCATTGATTTTGGTGTTACACTATTGAAATATTCTCTGGCATAAGATTTAAGACCATTATTAAGTTTTCACATCCAGACATCATCAAATTCCAATTTAATTTGAATCAGTTTCATTCTAGGATTGTCTGTTTGGATCTCTATCTGCAGCGGCTTCTTTGAAGCTTCGATCAGATCAAGAGGTGTAGCAGCAAGATGAAAAGTTCCAGCGCGCAATAGACATTTTCCTAACATTGACAGCAAGCCCGTCTTCCTAACATTGGTAGCAAGCCCGCAGACAACATGGCCTCATGGATACCCATCACCCCTCCATATGTAATTTGTCGATGGCTGCAACTCTGCAACCACAACGGGTCATCTACTCTTTCGATTCTTGTTTTAAAGGCCACATTCTGCAGTTCTAGTAGTCCAAATGATGGTCAGTTTCGAGGTTCAGTCTAGGCTGACAAAAGGAAGCACAAAATCACAAAAAGACATCGCGGCATAAAGACATGAAACCTCTCATTTCAATTCTCAAATATTTTCTCCTAGGTGAAAATATCCAGGTATTTATTTCTTTGACCGATCACAAGGGTTTTCTCCATTAGAAATGTCAACAGTACTCACTTGGGTTTTATTTTCATGAGGGTATGCGTCCTGTGAGTTGATTTTAGTCAAATAAAATCATTGAAATATCGCTCCAGTTGCCCAAATCCCATGGTATTTTTCCATTGAAACAACACTTGGGGTTTTATTTTCATGAGGGTATGCGTCTTGTGAGTTGGTTTTGTTCAAATGAAATCAATGAAATATTGCTCCAATTGCTCAACTCCCATGGTATTTTTCCATTGAAATGGATATCCAATATATCAACTTGTATAAGACTATCGCTGTTCATTGCAAGTTGTTTGGGTATAAGGACTTCAAACACATTACTGGTAAGGTAGAGGTATGCCAAACTCTGTAGCCTGCCTAAACTTCTTGGCGGTTTTCCATGCAGTTGATTGTGATGGAGATACCTTTTCTGTTTCCTTCTGGAAAAAAACTTCCATGAATTTGAGTACAAGCATTCTGAGGGAGGTATATTTGTTATGTGCGATGTGGAAGTATTTTAGCATTTGATCTAGATCATTCAGAAAAAATCCTGAGAGCCTTTGGATGTTGTCATGGAAGATATGCTCAGGCAGCTAGATATATCAGAACTCCACAAATTGTAGAATGAATGTATATTTTTGTGTTTTCTTTTTACATAAACTCCCCATGGCCAGAGTGGGGTTAATCTCTTGGTCTAGTCCATTTATGGATTATTATTAGATATAGTCATATGGAATGCTTGATAATGAGCTAGTTGTGGTGAATTCCCATTTTTTTTTTTTTTTTTTTGCTTGTTTTGCAACCCCATCTCAACCCAGCATAGAATAAATATCTATTAATCAGGAAATGCAATCCGTATGCTTGATCTTTAGTCTGATATATAGTATTATTTGTATTTGAAGTCTCTTATGACTAAGTTGTACTTCAATGTGATGCTCTGAGAGATGACATGCCTTTCTGTATATTTGGCATGACTGCTGGTACACATCATATCCATGTGATAAAGATTCGGAAGTTACCAATATTGGTAGTGTAGAGTCTTGCATAGAGAGTTAATGTTTCTATCATTGTTATTTAATTATTTAATTAAATACTAATAAAAATATCTTAATATTTTATGTTTTTCTTTTATTATTAAAATTGTTGAATATATAAATCCATTTAACATTTTCATAAACCCTAATATACATAGATCAAACAATTTTAACCACTAAATCTGTAATAACTTTGTAATAATTTAAAGCATTTAAATTACTTTAACATAAAACATTTAAACTATTTCACTTAAATGTAGTCAAATTTCTAACCATGAAATGGTTCCTTTATTAACTAAGATCGTGGCTATATCCATGTGATAAAGATTCGTCACCTAACTAAGATAGTAGAGAGATCATTTTTCTAATGAGAAAAAAATAATGTTGAATGTATATATGATATTAAGTGTATAAATTTATTTTTTAGGTGGAAATTTTCTTTGAAATTGGATAATTTTTGTTAGAAGTGATTGTTTTCTCTAATTGATGAGAACTTTGATTATGAACATTTTCTCCTAAAAGTTTTCATCCAATTTAAAACAATCCAAATTGCTCCAATTTTGAAACAATGAATAGATCAATAAATCAAATAGAAGCATAACTTTCCCTCATTAGAATAGCCATAATATTTGATTTTATGCACATGCTAACTCATTGCCTACTATATTCCCTACTAGGTAGGAAATAATAAAATAAATAGTGTACTACCATATTCCCTACTAGGTAGGCAATAATAAGAGAAATAGTGTATTTGAATAGGGTGTTTTGTAAGTTTTACTTAAAATGTTACACCCTTGCATAGAGTAGAGAAAAACAAATTATGAATAATTTATTATTGTATATAAGTTTTATCTTTTTCATTTAATTTGGATACTTAAAAAAAAATCTATATCATTTTTTTTAATTGGTGACATTGCAATTTTTATGATTTGATTACATATTTTGAATTTTAATCAAAATGTTATTTTAATAAGCACAAAAAGAATGATAAAAAGCAATAGGGAAAAGTGATTTTAATTAATACTTCTATGCATGCCATAATAGCCACTAAATGTTGCATGAATAATTAAAACTCATATAATATAAGTGGGAAAAGATAACACATTTTTATATAAGTGTCTTTGTTATTTTCTATGACCATCTTTATACTTTCTATTGAGCACATTGACTTCTTCTCCTAAAAACTACATTTCTATACTCTTTTTACAATGTATCCACCCTTTATTCTCTTTGGTGTCTCCTTCCCTCAGGGGTATGCTAGTTAGGGGACTAATTTTTTGTTACTTTAGAGGTTTTCGTATGTTGTCGACAACCTATAAAAACAAACCACGTGTCTACTACTTTTATTGTAGTCATTTTCACAACATGTGACATCGCCCGTTGGAGCGCGGTTTCTGTCAAACAGATAAACTTATACTCTTTGGTTGGTGAATGGTGTAGAAAATTCCAGAGATACATCTTGCTTTTTTAGTAGATGATGTCATGAAACCTGTGCAATTATAGTTTGATGCCGTGAAACCTATCGAATTATTAAAGAGAACCCTAGCACGGAGAGTGGATGCCCTCAACCAAACAAAACGACGACAGTCTAAGCCATAAAAATCCTTTTTTGTTTATTTATAGTCCTCTACTTTCTGAGTTATAAAAATCTTTTTTTGTTTATTTATAGGCCTCTACCTGGCCAAATACATAACCAAGTCTCACCTAATATCATGCTAAATAAAGGAAATCTAGTGATTTCAACCATAGGAGTTCACCATGGTACCTATGAATAGTGAATTAAAGTTGTTATGTCAACTAAAATAATTATTTAATCAATGCTCAACAAAAGATCTACTTCTTTAAGATTCATTTATTTGAAGGGATTGGACTTAGGCATTCAACCTACTCAATATCATGATATACTAAATAGTCTAAGACTCTTTAATTAAAGCTGCTATATCAGTGATTAGCTGTATTGATATTTTATTGATATATCTATTTCATAGCTGTGCTTTAAACTAGTTCATTTATGGTCAATTTTGAATTTGTCAATTTGGAAAAAAACTTTGAATAAATCTCGTGTCACAAAGTAGTCCAAATGCACAAAAATAGTTAAGCAAGGAAAGTAAATGAAAATCCAATCACCTTAAGAGAAAATGGTAAAAGACTTTAATCTTTTGACCAAGCTTTTGAATGTCATATTGTTTACCAACTTTTATATTCAGTGATCTATATGTCATGATTCTTCTCAATCTATACCTTAATGCGTTTACTTTACAACATTTGGTGCAATTGCTAATTAAACCTTCTTTTGAATCAGTCTGTCTCTGGTTTTCCTCTACACTTCCCTTATCTGTCTGACTGACATATGTATAGAGATTTTTGCGCACCCTGATGCTTTCCCCTTGACATGTGTACGCACCCCACCGCCGGAGTCTGACATATGTAAGATATTTTACGCACCCTTATGCTTTCCACTTGACATGTGTACGCACCGCCGGAGTTGCAGGAGAGTCCATTTGAATTCTTCATGAATTTTATGGTGCACGATTGCTGAATTATATTCCACTTATCAGATTCAAACCCATCGATTTCTAACCAAGGCCCACGTCAAATCTAATGTCGATAACACCGTAGCAAGGAGCTCAAGCACTGTTGGGAAGGTTAGGGTCCAATACGAAATACACCCTTTTTATGGTACTAGTCCACCTGTATTCTCTGCATTCTCTGGGCTAAACCCTTCCACAAAACCTGCCCAGAATACTCTGGTTACTGGAACTTAACCAACCACGTCAAGTAATGTACATTAAATCTCTTTGTGCTGAATTGATATTTATAATATGAGCCTTAATGGGATTATATAGAGTTTGGTTGTTCCATTTTTGTAAATAACATTACAATATATTCAAGATTTGCTTAACAAGAGGTTCCCCCTGCAAAAACATTACCCATAACATTCGAGATTGTAGGAGGCGTGATTCTAGCGTTAATTGTCTGTCTGTCCTCCATGAGGAATAAACTGCATTGTGCCAATTCACGAAGCCATGGACATATGGAAGATACAATTTGCAATTTTGACTATTTTTTCTAACAGTTAGATGTGTGTTATCCAACGAAATTAGATTCTTCATATTCACTTTTTCTTCTTAACAGAAATCCTTGGAAATTACGAGACAGAGTTGACTATACTCCATCTGGAGAAAATTCTTTTCACCCGAAGCTGGTGACTGTTACAATACATAACTGTCCCTCGGTCTTGAGTTTAGAGCTAAATTCGTGCGATGATTTGCATTTTTCCACAACAGAGCTTCACGTACTTGAATGTCTTTCTAACAGGAACTCGCTGAGAAAAATTACCCTTAGTCGGTTGAGTACTCAGGTGCTTTCTCTCACAGTTCTGGTCCGTTTTTCCAATCTCGAAGAACTCTCCATGGAAACCAATCGAATCCTATCATACTCTTTTTGGAAGATAAAGGGTTGTTTTAGAACAAATAACCATGGCTTGGATGTATGAATGGAATCAGACACGACGCGTATCAAAGGGTTGGAAGCGATCATGGAGTAACGTTCCTTGGAAACGAGGGCTGCATTCAAAATATGTGCGATGGAAAGAGAAGCAAGAATTATGTGGATCACCTCATCCAGTAGCTGTGAAATACATGGGGACGATCCTTCGAAATTATCCATCGATTCACGAATAAGCACTAACTCAAACTGGATGCCTTGGAATTACGTATTGTGATATAAAGACTTTTTTAGATGGCGATATAGAGCTATTATAATAATGATCAAATATTTTCTACTTCGAATAAATGTAGAAGAGGACATGTGTTTTTTCAGTTTAATTGCATTAAATTTAAAAAATCTATTCTTCAAATATATTTTTATAATGTATGGAGTATGCATATTTTTTTACATTGTTTTTATAATTATTCAATTATAAATTTTATATTAGATAGAATATTTGAAAAAAATTATAATTAAAACATAGATAGAAAAAGATAGATAAATTCTTTAAGGTAAAGATTGAATAATATTAACAATGGGAAAGTTAAGCTCGAGATCTTCCTCATAGTTGTTGACATTGGGAAATTTTCTTTGATTAATTGCGAGTCAGAATGAATGGACTTTGTATGAGGTGACATGTTTTTGTCTATCGATTAAGAATGTATGATCAATCCCCTTATAAGGTTTTGTGAGTTTCTATATATATGAAAATGTTTGCATGAATAAAGTTTCCAGTGTTAGTTTTGAGTATAAGACCATTTATTATTATTATGTAATTTATTTTTGTTTTTTTACTTGTAAGGGAGGTGTTGAGTGGATGTTTTTAATTTTATATGTTTTAATTATATTTAAATTTTTATAAAAATAGAGGTGTTGAGTGGACCTTTCTCTTTCTTATTCCCCGGTGCTAAGTGGTGCCAAGTGTAGTGGCCATTGATTTAATGAGCTTGTAAAAACTAGTATTAAGTTTTCAAATTAGTATGGGAGTGAATGACAACATGAACTGGTATTGTCACACAATTATGATAATAAGGTTTTAGTCATGAACTAAGAATAAGATGTGCCTCTTTTGTGTGTCTAGATATTAAGTTCGCAATTATAAGATTTTTGGCTTTTAAACTGATTTTCATATTAAAGATATTATATTATTTTATTATTATTTAAATTTAACAAATTACCTTAAATAATTCCATAAAAATCTTATTTGATTATTTTATGTTTTACATAAATTTCAAAAAGAAAGTTAACTCTCAAAAGTTTAAGTGTGTTAGTCATTTCCTTCGAATTATATAAATATTAGAGTGAAATATGTTGAATACAATTCTTGGCCATATATAACACAAATGTGAATTGTATTTTAATATATATATTTTGTAATGTTGACATGATTTATTATACATATAATAATATATATAATATTAATAATTATTAAATAAAAAATATCTAAAAAAAATTTGAAATCTATTAAATTTTAAAATTAAAATATAGAAAATTCAACCTTATAATTTGGGTAATTAACATGATTTATTATCATCTTATTTTTAATTAAATTATTTTTATTTATTTTTAATTTTTATATTTTTTATATATATTTGATATGTAACTTGATTTATTATATTATTTTTAATAAATTTATTTTTTTTATTTTTATTTTTTATTATTTATTATATTTTTATATATATAAAATTTAAAATCTAATAATTTTTTAAAATCAATGAAATGAGTAGAAGTTAAAACATAATAAATATGAAAATAATATATACAAACAACAACAACCGTATCTTATTCATTTAATAGAAACAATGGTTTTTAATTAAATATGTATTTGTCAAAAACTTATTTTTTTTATCTAAAAAATATTAATAAATTTATAATTGAATTTATATTATGAAATCGACTTAGGTTTTTCTAATAAACTAAATTAAATTAATTGTAATGTGAAAAAATCACAATAATATTTTGAAATAAAACTAGCTAAATGAAATGATGTATATTATCTATTTTTATGCATAAAAATACAAATCCTTATGATCTCATGTAATGGATGAAATCTTAAAATTGCATATGAATATGTTGTCTTTTTTTCTTCGTTTTAAATACAATATATCACGTATGCATTTGAGAGTTTAAGAAATACTATAAAATAGTGTTTTAAATTGTATGTTCTTTATTTTGATGTGTAATCATTATTTATATTTTTGAAATATAATTATATAAAAAATGTATTTTTTCAAAATGTAAATATTATTAATATGATTGAAATAAATCAAATATATAATTATCATATAATTTCCTAAATGAGATAATCAGAATACAAATGGAAATAAGAATGCAAATTGTATTTTGAATGTCACCATATCAGAGATTGGAAAAAAAATAAATATTGGATGCCTTTCACGAAACCTCAAAGAATGCCTAAAATGAAGCAAAAGTAATATGTACCCACAGTTTCCTCTTGGTATAACTAGAAAATCAATATTTTTCCACCATAGTTCTAAATCTTTCATTAGTAAAATAAGTGATAAATTATATATTGGTCAACCTTCACCATCTCAATATTTCAATTATTATTTTAATTATGTATTACCAACTTAACACAAATACACTAAACCACCTCAATCAAATACAATAATTATTATTTCAAATCAAAATACAAATTTTCCAATTCAACAATTTTAATTTAACAATTCCGACCTCTCTTTACACTTTTTAGAAAAATTTCTAATAATAAAAATAACATTACAATATAACATTACAATAGTCATTAAATATTAAAAATTGTACATATTCATTATACAATATTGTGAAAGTTTGTCTCTTCCCCATATTCCTCCTTCCCAAACGGAAGGTACAAGAAAGTATCCACAAGATATTGTTGAGCAAGGATAATTTGGCCTTGGCTCTTTCAATACCATGGAATGTTGCTATTTTACGTGAATAAATATGGTTTAAAAACAAATTTTACTTGTCCAATTAACTTATATTTAGACATTCAAACCCTAGTAATTAAGAACAATGAATGCCCTGTGGTAATACGAATCTAAATATATCTCTATTGGTTCTTATGAAAATCAAAACAATAAAACAATAGCTCTCGGTTTTTGGCAAATTCAAATAAATTAGTTGATAAAAGACCTTTATGGGTTACACTAGTGATTCGGTGATTCGGTATTAAAAAATTGTGGATGCTTGTTTTACAGTTGTGAGGAAGAAATGTTTAAGTGCAAGTGTCTTTTATGCATGTCTTTCGTTCTGAACACGTCTCCATTTTTGCAATGGAATTCCCAAAATTGGTAAAAAGATCCATCTTCGAATAATGACAACTTTATTATACGGCCAGTAGTATCGCAAGAGTTAAAATAAAACTTAATATTTGACACTAATTATTAAAGGTAAAATTTAAATTAATAAACATATGGTAACTAGTAAAGAATTATTTAAGTTATGTAAAAATAAAACACTCATATATATTAGCATAATAATATTTTAATTGAATTTTTATTAATAGTTTCTAATTTTTATTGTTTTTTTTCACACAAGAAATTATAATTTCATTCATTTGAATCAAAATTATATTTTTCGTATATACCAAGGAAATTGATGCGTTCATGAGGATGTATCCACTTCTTGTACTAGCAATACCTTTAGCATTTATCATGTTAGACTCATATAAACTAGTTTAAAAATATTATGAAAAAATAATATTTCAAAACGAAGCACTATTCCAAAAGTAACACATGAGATGTAACAACAAAATTTGAAAGCGAAATTTCCTTTTGATGACAGAGAGAAAAAACAAAAACTCGCAGTGTGTTATCTATAGTTCCAAAAAATAGCAGTGTCTAAAAACCTGTATCATATGAAATTCGCGATCCAAAAGATAAAATGAGAGGGCATGGGTTGTTCCACGTCTCAAAAAAACTACATCTCGTCCATGCATGGCTTATGATAGTATTATGATTTGTCCCGACCCTAAATGATGGTCACTTGCCAGAGCCCCCTATCCAAGAGAGTGTTTTTCTTAGTTTGTCTACGTCTTGGTTCCTTAATATGAAGTTGTGCTTGCAAGAGAAATCATGGAAAGAAGGACTCGGCCTGCAAATTTATCATCCACAATATTCACCAAATGGATATTTCCGCATTGTTGTGCACCATTGACCCAGTTAACCACCAATAAGGAGTCACAAAAAATTTGAATCTTGTCACATCCCATCTCAATAATAAAAGCAACCAATCATCTTCAAGCTAGTGTTCCTTCCCAATTGCTTGTGTCTGAACCCAAACCAATTTTGACATGGTAAGCATGTTGTTCCAACAAATTGAGAATAAAACCCCCAGCAGCTAAGTTCCCATTGTCTTGGGAAGCCCCATAAAAAAACACCCCAAGGAATAGAAATGTTAAGAGTCACTTCTAATAGCAGAAGTGTCCTCACACACACAAATTTATTAATAAGGAAAATAAAAATTACATAAAATATGCAAGAGCATACACACAATCACTCTAACACTCTTGCAAGTGGAGAGAAACAAGCTTTAAATAAGCTTGTTTCCTAAACTAATTTTGTTATGGATCACTTATTTCATTTACAAGTGTCCATTTACATTTAATGCACTTGTAACAACACTCATAACTATTTTCCTGAATTAGTTCCTAAGAAACAATACCTTTCTAGATGTCATATTTTTATAAAAAATAGATATTCTAAGAAGACTCTAAGACTCTAAATTATTAAACTAAGAAAAATCTAAATAATTAAATATTAATTTATGTACTTTAGATTATACATCTAACATTACCCCCTTTGATCCAAAGGTACATTACAACAGATACCATGATCTTCCCTGAAGTTAGTAAATTTGATCATCCTAAGTGGCTTTGTGAAAATATCTAAGTTTTGATCTTCTAAAGGACAATATATTGGCTTGATGACATCCTTTGCAATGGGTGTTCTGATGTAATGATACTTTGTGTCCACATGCTTTAATTTGGAATGGAAAACAATATTTTTGGCAAGTCTTATGGTTGACTGGCTGTTGATGAATAAAAAAGTGGTTTCTACTTCAGGAACACCTAAGTACTGCAAAACTTTGCGCAACCAAACAATTTCACATGTTTCTTCCCATGCTGATATATGTTCTACTTCTGCCAAAGAAGTGGTCACTATAACTTGCTTCTTGAAACTCCAAGAAATTGCAACTGACCCCATGTTCATCAAATAACATGATGTTGATGCCCGATCATCAATACTTCCAGCAAAGTAAATCTACATCTGAGTATCCACCAAGTACAAATTTCTTAGTATTTTTGTAAATAAGACCAAAATATTTTGTCCCTTGGATATATCTCAGGACCTTTTTTGCTGCATTCCAGTCGAATTCCCTTGGTTCATGCATAAAGCATGAGATAACACTGATTGCATAAGATATGTCAGGATGAGTGGTTGTCATATAGATCAAGTTGTGAATCAGTTGTTTATAAGTAGTATTGTTCACCAATTCCCCCCCTTCAAATTTTGAAAATTTTAAGTTTTGCTCCATTGGGGTGAGAACGAGCTTGCAATCTTTCATTCCAAATCTTTTTAAGTAGTTCAGATGCATACTTGCTTTGACTAATGAAAATATTGTTTGGATGTTGGAATACTTCAACGCTAATATAGTAGTCAAGTAATCCCATATCAATAATCTTAAATCCATCCTACAACTCCTTCTTTACCTGCAGATGATCATTATTCTTCCCACTGATGATCAATCCATCCACATACATAACTATAATCACCATATTTTTACCTTGTTGGCACACATATAAGGTATCATCAGATTCACTTCGCTTAAAGCCAACCTTGCGAAGGTACTCATCCATTTTTTTATACCAAGCTCACGGAACTTGTTTCAATCCGTATAAGGCCTTGATAAGTTTGCATACTTTGTGTTCCTTCCCTTCAATCTCAAAACTTGGAGGTTGAGTCATATATACTTCATCCTTCAAGTCTCCGTTGAGGAAGGCACTTTAAACATCCATTTGTTGTACTTTCCATCCATTTTGAACTGCTAATGCAAGTTTTAATCTAATGGTGTTCCATTTTTCTGTAGGTGCAAATGTTTCCTCTGTTATGAAACCAACTCACAAAAATATAGAAAAGATACATCAACAACTTCAAAATCAACCTCTTCGAGGGGGAAACCTCCTTTACATTACACAAATGAACAATTCTTGGATGATACAAATGAAAAAACCTCCTTTCTATATATAGGAGTCTAAGGGGTCATAATATAATCAAAGTTGACATGACAATAATAATATAAGGCACAAAAATAACACTAGTGGGCTTCTATGGGGCACAATAATAACAATATGGGGACGATAGGGGTACAACAATAACAATAAGGGCTACAATGACAATAGTAATGGGGGAATCCATAGTATTATAAGGACCTAACATGCCCCTCTCCTTCAAAAAGGTGTTGTCCTCAGTGCTTGAGTAGTCTTGGATGCTTTTGTATAAAATTCTCACCCTCCCATGTGGAATCTTCAGTAGGTAAGTTCTTTCACTTGATGAGATACTCCAAAATTGACCGATTTTGTAGCTGTCAAGTTCTTGTTTTTGTGATTGCTTCAGGTTCCAATATATATTTCCTTCCCCGTCAGGTTCTGGAAATATTGTTTGAACTGGGATTTTGTCACCTATAAACTTCTTTAAGCATGAAACATGGAAAACTACGTGAACTCGGGAATCTGCAGGAAGCTCCAACTTGTATGCCATAGTACCAATATTTTGCAACACCTTGTACGCACCATAATACTTTGGTGATAATTTATTATCCTTCTTAGCTTGCTTGAGGGACATTTGTTTATATGGTTGTAGCCAGAGGAATACCTAGCCAACTACATCAAAATTTCTTTCACTGCGATGTTGATCTTCTTGTTGCTTCATTCTATTCTACGCCAAAGTGAGGTTATCCTTTAAGAGTTGGAGAACTTGTTGTTGATGCTCGATGTAATCTTCCATTACTTGAACCTTAGAATTTTCTCTTAAATATGATGTGATGAATAGTGGATAATATCCATAAAGTGCCATAAATGGGGTCATTTTTGTTGTAGTATGGAAGGAAGTGTTATACCACCATTCATCTAGAGGCAACCATTTGACCCATTGTGTCTGTTATCATATACAAAGCAATGAATATATCATTCCAAACATTTGTTTACTATCTCAGTTTTCCCATCAGATTAAGGATGATAAGATGAACTATGAGCTAACTGAGTACCAAGACAAGAAAATAATTATGTCCAAACATTTCTAGTGAAAATGGGATCTCTGTCACTTACAATAATCTTTGGGTTTCCATGTAGTTTTTGAATTGTTTTCATAAATGCAGTAGAAATTGTACTTGCTTTAAATGGATGTGATAATGCAAAAAAGTGTGCATACTTGGTAAGTCTGTCAACTACCACCATGATGACACTCTTTCCTTCGGACTTGGGTAAACCTGTGATAAAATCCATTGAAACCTCCTCCCAATGTTGGCTTGGAATGGATAAAGGTTGTAATGGACTCAGGGTCTTAATTGTTTAAGCTTTATTTTGTTCGCAAACCAAACATTCCACCAAATTTTTTTGAATATTTGAGATAAGGCCATCCCAAAAAAATTCCTTCATAACCCTGTGGTAAGTTTTTAAAAATCCTGAGTGCCCTCCTAAGGGAGAGGTGTGCAATTCCATAAGAATGTTTTGTTTGAGATGGGGATTCTTACATAGGTATAAGCGGTCTTTGTACCATAACGAATCATTTTTCTAGCTAAATGTATCATATGTACTGGGATCTTGTTGTAAATTTTGAATAAGTGCCCGCACTTCTTCGTCATTCTTCCATTCATCCCTTACTTCGTTTATCCAATCTAGTTGGATAATAGAAGTGGCACAAAGAAATGCTTCCACATTCTCATCCTTTCTTGAGAGTGCATCTGCCACAACATTTTGCTTCCCTTTTTGTAGGTGATTTAAAAGTCATAACCTAACATCTTTGTGACCCATTTTTCTACTCTTCTGAAGATAATCTTTGTTGTAAAAAGTATTTAAGACTATCATGATCCATTTTTACCTTGAAGTGTCTTTCCATTTGGCAAGGTTGATGTTTCTTAAGTGCATGTAGTATTTCCAACATTTCCTTCTCATAAATAGATTTATGTAAATCATTTCCTTTGATTAAACGACTTTCGAAAGAAATGGGTCTTTCTTCTTGCATTAAAACAACACTAATTCCATTTCTTGAGGCATCACATTCCACAATAAAGGTTTTTGTGAAGTTCAGCGTAGCTAAGACCAGTGCTTGGCACATTGCCTCTTTAAGATGTTCAAAGACTTTCATTGCTTCTAGAGTCCATGAAAATGCATCTTTCTTCAATAATGTTGTTAGAAGTGCTGCTATTCTCCCATAATTCTTAACAAACTTGTGATAATACCTTTTCAACCTGAGAAATCCTCGTAAATGCTTTATGGATGTGGGGATTTTCCATTCCTTAATTGCTTTAATTTTTCTAGGGTCTACCTTAACACCTTCATGAGATACAATATGACCCAGATATTCCACCTCTTGTACTCCAAACAAACATTTGGAGCTTTCTGCATATAATTGTTTCTCCTCCAATAGTTGAGCACCCTGTCAACATGTTCAACATCATCCTTCCAAGACTTGTTGTAGATTAGTATATCATCAAAAAATACTAACACAAATTTTCTAAGGAAGGGTTTGAAAATGGAATTCATCAAACCTTGAATGTAGAAGGTGCATTGGTAAGGCCAAAAGGCATGAACAAAAATTCATAATGACCCTCATGAGTTCTAAATGTTGTTT
>APFE030678937.1:136084-157528 GCA_000404065.3 Pinus taeda
GTGATTACCCCATTACTATTGATTTATACCCCTTATTATATTGATGTACCCATGTAGTGCCCATATTGTTACTATTGTGCCCCATAGAAGCCCACTATTGTTATTATTGTGCCCTTACATTATTATTGTTATGTAGGCTTGGATTATGTTATGACCCCTTAGACTCCTATATATAGAGAGGAGGTATTTTCATTTGAATCATCCAAGAATTGTTCATTTATGTAATGTAAAGGAGGTTGCCCCCTTGAAGAGGCTGAATTCTAAGGCGTTGATCTATCTTTTCTATCTTTTCTTGAGTTGGTTTCATAACATCGAGTGAGTCTGGCCTAATATACTTTTGGATAACGATCTTCATGCAAAATCTGATGGTAGTGAGAATTCACCATCCTGATGTTATTGCTAAGCTTTTGGAGAACATGAAAATTATTTCTAAACCCCATTCCCCCCAACAGTTTTGGAATTGCAATTCTTGAAAATTTTATGCATGGGAGGATAGAAGCCTCCTGAGTACCATCTTGGAGAAATTTGAAACAAATCAACCTAACTTTTTTCCAGAACACCCTTCAGAATCCATGCCAACGACATCCAATAGACTGGAATCACTTCCAACATAGATTTAACAAGCACTAGACGACCAACTCTAGATAACCATCTATGACTTCAATAGGACAAGCTCTTTTCCAATTTTCTAATAGCGAAAAAACCAGTTTTCAATTGTGTAACAATTTGGTTTTAAGTGGAACCCCAAATATTTAAGACTAGAGTCAAAATTAAGAATATCAAAATGAAGGAACACACTACTAAAATTTACCTCCTACAAATTGAAATTGTGAGTAGTAATAATGGATTTTGCTTCACTATTGACCATCCTAATCGCACCACATAAAAGATCAAGGATATCATTCAAAGTTTGGAAATCCCTTTGGATCCATCACAAAATATTAGTATATCACGAAAAAAGAAATAATGTGTAATAACAAGAGTTTTGGAAACACTTACACCTTTAAATTCACTTCTTTGCTTGGAATCCTTTAAAATCCCACTAAGTCCTTCATCCACTATAAGGAAAATGAGAGTTGACAAGGGACATCCTTATTGGAGGTCTTGTTCAGCTTTGAAAAAAGTAGACGCTGCACAATTTATGAGGACTGCACATGACACTGTCTGCAATCATTTCATAATCGAATTGATGAAGGGGACCTCATTTATGACATGTGTAAGAAGAAGAAGGATAAAAATCACACAAACTCAGTCGCAGGCCTTGAAGAGGTCAATTTTGAAAATTGCACCTTTTAGCTTTTGATTTTAATAATATGGATACCTTCTTGTGCCACCCCTATCACTTCATGGATCTGCCTTCCTTCTAAGAATCCAAACTATTCATTGGATATAGCTTTTGAAAGTTTGGGTTTGATTCTCCATGCTATCACCTTAGATAGTATGTTGTTTACATATTTGCATAGTGAAATGGGTCTGAACTCATCAAAGGAGCATGGGTTATCTTCTTTCGGAATTAAGGCAATGAAATTTGAGTTTAAGGCTGGGAGAATTTTAACCTCCCTTATGAATTTTAAGCACTAAAGGAATAGGTGGACGTCGCACGACATAAGGAGGCGGTTCTCAAAGCGCATGTCTAGCCTTGGATCGACGAGGTCTTCACCATCATGGCAGACAATGAAGATAAGCTCTCACACATACAGGGGTTGCACACTTTAATGTAGAGAAGCACTCCAAACACAGAGGTCTCAGAACAATGCATGCAACAGATCCAACAAGCAACATCTTTGTGCGCTGTTGACCTTCATGCAATTCGAGAATAGTTGGAGGGACTCCGCGCAAAGATTGTTGGGCTGATGGAGTGATCTGTAAATGAGATCTTAGACTAATATTAAGGTATTACAGACTCATGTGCATGGATTTTCCTACATTACTTAGTGCAACGGATCGATAAGATTGTGAATAATATAGGAAATGAAGCAGTTAAAGAAACATAATAGACAAACACACATAACACAACAAATTTAATATGGAGTTCATCCAAAACTCCTGGGTTTTGTCTCCTGGCCCAGTCTTCAGTGGTGACCTCTCTATTATGTCTTCAAGGGAAGAGTTTTACAAAATGTGAGCTCAAATTAAGTCTCAACACAATAGATACAAAATAGCAGGAGTTTTGTTTGAATCCCTCAAGCCTCTCTGAGTACAAAGACTCTCACTCTTTGTCTCAACACTATTTGTCTCTGTCTTTTATCTTCTTTGGATTTTAATCCAATTGGCACTATCTGTTCGTTTCCCCTTCTGGGCTCTCTGGCTCCTGGCCTTTATCCGCTCAAATCCCCCTTTGAGTGTTAACAATCATTGCTAAATGCCTTTAGGGATGGTGGCCACTTGTTCTATAACAGAATGGAGCATCGGTGCCTTTGAAATCCCAAAAATGGTCGTTCTCTATTTACATAGAGAATACACAGAAACCCTGTAAAAATCTTCCCAAACGCAGCCTATCGGACTTCAAAAATCATTAATTCCACCTTGTATCCTTTCGGATCCATCTTCAAGTGCCATCGCAAGTAATCTTTGATCAATGACTATTATTGATTTCGGGTGGCTAACACGCATGGAGATTACCCGCCTTAAAAGGGTGGTTTTCTCTCTTCGCTGCCTAGCCACGTGGCAGCCAGTGTATAGGCTTGGCTAGAGCCTAGCCAAAACCACTTATCGCCTACGGCTTGCCCGAAATCCCGCTCGTTTCATGGTTTCCCTTTGTATTTAAAAAATACATTAAAACATTGAAAATATCGCAAAATGGCTTTATAGCAGACTTGAAATTCTATATATTTTCATCTATAAGTTCCATCGGGTCCGCTTCATTGCATCAGGTGCATTTCCTTTGAATTTCGTTTATTTAATGAAAATGTGAAACACAAAGGAAAATGTCGTTTCCCGGATCTCAAAATATATAAAATATCATCTATAAATCCATTGGGTCTGGCTATTGCAAGTCATATATATATTAGTCCTACTTCGTTGTACTGCTCCAATGCAATATTGCGATGCGACTTGTCACAATCGCATATCGCATAAGACCTAGGCCGTTGGTAAGCGCTCCTGTGTGTTTCTCCAACGCAATATTGTGAGTTAACCTGGGTCATCAATCTGCGGTCTTGATTGACAGCCCTCGTTGACCGCGCTAATCGCTGTCACAATATTTATGTGGCAGCCTCGAATAACCTCCGATAGCCTTTGCCGATTATGATATTCCGATCGAATCTGGACAGTTGATCAGCTAGATCCGACGGCTCCTGTGCGTCATTGTCCAAGCCTTCGATAGGCTCTATTTCCACTGTTTCCTTTTGTTTTTCACTCCTGATAGTGTAATCCTCCTTTTTTGAAGGTTCTTCTTATGCGATAGTTTTGGATGTTTGAAGACTTAGAGGGTGTTTAGGATCCATTTTGGATCACGCCTTCCCACTGAAAAAGCTTTTGGATCAACAAAGTTGGTTTTCAAGCATCGATCAAGTGAGAATACAACTTCCTCACTTGTCCAATTTCCATCCATCGTGCACTGCTTGGTTTTGAACCTTTGAGTCCAATTCTGAGGTATTGAACATCCCCTCTGTGCGTAGTTCTCACCTTCCTGTCTAGAACTGTATCTTCCTACAACTCATTGAGATATTCAGGCAACAAATCATCAATAGAAGGGAATTGACTTTGCTCTTCGAGATCTTCAATCAATGAAGGTTCAAATAGTCTCAAGTTCTCTGCATTAACTATTGAATAGATATGTATGTAAGATGGAAAATCAAGACGAAAAGTATTTTCACCAATTTTCTCAAGTATCTTGAAAGGCCCATACCTTATTGGCTTCAGCTTCTTACCTTCACCTTGCATTCTGTCTTTGCTGATGTACAACTAGACTTGATCACCAACTTGGAAGCTATGCTCAATTCAATGCTTGTCATGCCTTGCCTTGTACTTGTCTTGGCTCTTCTCCAACTATTCCTGTACTGCCTGGTGAATTTCTTGGATCTATTCAATGAAATTGGTTGCTTTGTCCACATCACTGTGTCCATCAACTGCTATGTCTTTACTAAAGACAAAATCCAAGGGAGACTTTGGTGTAAAACCAAAACAAGTCTCAAAAGGAGATCTCTGTGTAGAAGAGTGTTTAGCACAATTGTAAGCATATTGCACATAACATAAATGTTCATCCCAAAGCTTGGGATGCTTGCTGCAATAGCCCCTGATCAACTGGATTACTTTCCTGTTGACCACCTCTGTTTGGCCATTTGTTTGTGGATGAAATGTTGTGCTCTTCTTTAATTTGGTGTCCATCAACTCCCATAGACTTTACCAAAACTTCCCAACAAATCAGGAATCTCGATTAGAGACAATAAAAGTGGGTAAGCCAAAATGAACCCATACATGTTGAAAGAACAACTTTGTTGTTCGTTCAATTGTAATCTTCTTGTTACAAGGTATTAGAATACACATTTTGCTGAACCTATCCAAAATAACATATAAGTAATCATGACCCTTTCTAGGTTTTGGCAATCCCCCCAACAAAGTCCATGGAAACACTTTCCCAAGGATGAGAAGGAACTGGAAGTGGAGTGTACAAGCCTAATTTTCTATTACCGGGCTTGCTTGTAGCACACATGTTACACCCTTTAATATATCTAGACATTGTTTCACGCATTCTTGTCCAATAACAGAACCTTTGCAGCTGTGCAACTGTTTTGCTTACACCAAAATGACTTGATATTAGAGAAGTATGTGCTTCTCGGATTATGTTAACTATTTGAGTTTGAGGAATGCATAACTTTCCCAAATGATATAAGAGTTGGTCCTTAACATGATAATCCAATTCTTTTACTTGTTTGCCACGACTTAAAGTGGCATATATATCTTTAAAATCTACATCTTGAACATATTGTTCAATGTAGCTTCAATGTAATACTAATTTATGCTTAAGTATAGTGGATGCATTTATTATTGGTCTTGATAACATATCTGCAATCTTATTGTGTTTGCCTTTCTTATACCTGATGACAAGATGAAACTACTGTAGAAACTCCATCCACCTATAGTGTCTTGATTGCTGCAATTTAGTTTGTGAGTGCAAATATTGAAGTGGTTGATGATCAGTATGTATAACTATTTCTTTGCCCATTAGGTGATGTTTCCACTTTTTCACACTCTGTACTAATGCATACAATCCTTTATCATATGTGGTATAATTAACTACTACAGAATTAAATGTCTCAGAATGATAGCATATGGGTTAACCATGTTGCATTAACATTACTCCTATGGCATAGTCACTGGCATCTATTTCAATCTAAAATGGTTGTTGAATATCTGGCAGTGCTAGTATTGGGGTTGTACTAATTTTTTCTTTCAAGGTGTCGAAGGCTTTTTGCTATTTGCCTCCCCACTGAAACACCTTGTTCAATCTTGTTAAAGCATGTAAGGGAGTTGCAATCAAGGAAAAGTTAGCAATAAACTTTCTCCAATATTGTGCTGCTCCTAGAAAACTCCTAACTTCTGTAGCATATTTGGGTTTAGGCCAGTTCACAATGACTTCAACCTTAGAGGGATCTATCCTCAATTCACCACCCTCTACAATATGACCCAAATAATTTAAAGATGTTTTTTCGAACTCACATTTTGATAATTTCACATAGAGATTTTCTCTTTTCAAAACATCTAGAGTCTATTTTACATGCTTCAAATGTTCTTCCCATGTTTTACTAAAAACAAGAATGTCATCTAAATATACAATTACAAAATCATCAGTAAAAGTTCTGAGTACATCATTCATAACTCTCTGAAAGTGGCAGGAGCATTATTTAAGCCAAAAGGCATAACTAGCCATTCATACATCTCTTGCTTTGTTTTGAAAGTAGTCTTCCATGCATCTTGTTCTACTACTCTGACCTGATGATAGCCACTATGCAAGTCCAACTTGGAAAAGTAAACTACTTCTTTCAACTGATCTAATAGATCATCTATGCGAGGAAGAGGATAACGATTCTTGATCGTTATTTTATTCAGTGCTCTGTAATCAATGCACATCCTCCACGAACCATATTTCTTTCTCACTAGTACGATTGGAGATCCACATGGTGATGTGCTTGGTCTAATGAACCCTTTATCGAGTAACTCCTGTACCTGCTTCTTGATCTTTGCATTCTCTAAAGTGGATAACTTGTACATTTCAATGTTAGGCAATGGAGCATCTTGTTGCAAATGAATATCATGTACAATTTCCCTTTTGGATGGCAGACCTTTAGGTTCTTGAAATAGGATATCATATTCTGAAATAACTTTCTCTAAATCAGCTTTTTGTTTAGCATCATAGCCTTCAAATGCATTGGTTTTATCAGGGGCCTTTTCCTTTACAACCATTAGTAAAAATTGCTTGCATGAATTTACAATTCTTTTCATCTGCCCTAAGTTTATGAGAGTGTAGTTATTTTTGAGCTGATGAGCTCTTACAATATATTATATTCCATCTTTTGTGAGTTGATACCTATTTTCAGTTCTATAGAAAATGACTTTTCTATCATACAAGTAAGGACTTCCTAAAACAATACCACATATATCCAAGGGAACTATATCTAACTCAACCTTATCTACAACAGTTGACCCAATAGCAAACCTAAGTTTACATTGTCTAGTCACTTGTAGCTTTGCTTTATCACATACCCAACCTAAGGAATATGGCTTCTTGTGAGGTGTTTTAGTAAGCCCAACTTCTTTACAATTGTTTCTGAAATCAAGTTTACTTGTGAACCACTATCAAATAAAGTATCAATATTTTGGTGCTCGGAAATAACTCTAATATGAAAAATCTCGTGCCTTTTCCTCTCATTATCTTCATTATCAATAGATTGTGCAGAATTACTTGTAGATGCTTCAGAATTTTTGCCTTTTATACCTATGGCTATGATTGTTGTTTCATTACCTGAGTCTGACCCCAAGTCTTTCTGAATAGCAGTAGCAGTCTTCTTCTTCTTGCCATCAAACTTCTTGGGTTTCAGCTTCGGATGCAAAGACCAGCAATGTGCGTCATCATGTCCATCCTTCTTGCAGTGAGTGCATGAAGGTTTGTCTTTCTGTACAACGTTTTCCTTCCTCTCTTTCCATTTCTGCTTCTTCTTTTCCTTGTTCTTACTTGCAATGGGTTTTGATGATCCCCCAATCTTTGGGTTCACATTCTTGCCTCTAGCCTCTAGATGTGTAGCCTGAATTGATACCTCATCTATGCTAGTAGGGTTAAACACGAGAATGTTGTGCCTCAAATAGCTATGCAAACCATCTATATAATTCAATAAAGTTTCAGGTGAGTCTAGAGAAATGCCTAGAATTAAAGCTCTTTTTCTAAATTCCTGGGTATAGCTTTGTACACTTTTCCCCTTTAATTGGCAAAGAGTTTTCCAACTCATCATTGCTTGCTACATATAAGCTAGTGGATAGAATCATTTTTTAATGGCAGAAAGAAATTCATTCCAGGTAGAAAGAATTTTACCATGCTTCTTCAAATCAGCTTGTGTCTTGCCTTCCCACCACACTAGGGTAGTTCCTCCAAGGCAAAGGCTAGCCAGCTGAATCTTTCTCCTTTCTGAATTAATGTTCCACACCCTACAATATACATCAATCTGTCTAATTTGGTTATCTAGCTTTTCTGCATTTAATTCACCATCATAAATTGGCAAATCAAATTTCACATCTAATTTAATCACAAATGTTTTCTTCTTCTTCTTTTTAGGGCTAGGAGATGATGATGATGGAGGTGATGGTGGAGGAGATGATGAAGAAATATTTTCCCCTTTCCCCTTGCCCTCTGGGGCATCTAGAGAAGGTTCTTTTGCTCCTTTGTCTTGTTTGGAGGTTGAAGTACTTTCACCTCTACCTTTCTTAAATTCTCGATACATCTCTTCCACCATGGCTCTCATGGTCATGAAATTGTCCATGAATTGAGATTCTAATTCTGATGAGGTTTATTCTACCATCCTCCTCCTAGGATAGTCTCTTCCAATTTCTGGATTAGCCTCAACAAGTTATCCTTCTCCTAGTTTGAGCTTTGACCTAGTTAGCATTCAACAATCCAACACAAGCTTTTCTAACCTTAGCAAACCTAAAGCTCTCATACCACTTGATCTGTAAATGAGATCTTAGACTAATATTAAGGTATTACAGACTCATGTGCGTGGATTTTCCTACATTACTTAGTGCAATGGATCGATAAGATTGCGAATAATATAGGCAATAAAGCAGTTAAAGAAGCATAATAGACAAACACACGTAACACAACAAATTTAATATGGAGTTCACCCAAAACTCCTGGGCTACGTCTCTTGGTCCAACCTTTAGTGGTGACCTCTCTATTATGTCTTCAACAACAGAGCTTTTATAAAATGTGGGCTCAAATTGAGTCTCAACACAACAAATACAAAATAGCGGGAGTTTTTCTTGAATCCCTTAAGCCTCTCTAAGTACACAAACTCTCCCTCTCACTCTCTGCCTCTGTCTTTTCTCTGTCTCAGCACTTCTTGTCTCTGTCTTCTATCTTCTGTGGCTTTTAAGCCAATCAACACTGTCTGTTCGTTTCCCTTTCTGGGATCTCTAGCTCCTGGCCTCTATTTGCTCAAATCCCCCTCTGAGCATTAGCAATCATTGCTAAACGCCTTCAGGGATGGTGGCCACCTGTTCTATAACAGAATGGAACATTGGTGCCTTTGAAGTCCCAAAAATGGCCATTCTCTATTTACACAGAGAATACACACAAACCATGTAAAAATCCCCCCAAACGCAGCCTATCGGACTTCAAAAATCACTAATTCTGCCTTGTATCCTTTCGGATCCCTCTTCGGGTGCCATCACAAGTAATTGTTGATCAACGGCTATTATTGATTTTGGGTGGCTAACACGCACGAAGATTACCCACCCGAAAAAGGTGGTTTTCTCTCTCTGGCCCCTAGCCATGTGGCAGCCAGTGTATGGGCTCAGGCGGAGCCCGGTCAAAACCACTTACCGCCAATGGCTCGCTCGAAATCCCACTCGTTTCATGGTTTCCTTTTGTATTTGAAAAATGCATTAAAACATTGACAATATTGCAAAATGGATTTATGGCAGACTTGAAGTGCTATATATTTTCATTTATAAGTTCCATGGGGTTCGCTTCATTGCATCGGGCACATTTCCTTTGCATTTCGTTTATTTAATGAAAATGCAAAATACAAAGGAAAATGTTATTTTCTGGATCTCAAAATATATAAAATATCATCTATAACTCCATTGAGTTCGGCTATCGCAAGTCATATGTATATCAGCCCTGCTCCGTTGTACTACTTCGACGCGATATTGTGATGCGACTTATCACAATTGGATATTGCATAAGCCCTGGGCCATTGGTAAGCACTCCCATGTGTTTCTCCAATGAGATATCACGAGTTAACCTCAACCATCCACCTGCGCACTTGGTCGACGGTCCTTGTTGACCGCGCTGATCGCTATCACAATATTTATGTGGCAGCCTTCGATAGCCTTCGCCGATTGTGACATGCTGATCGGATCTGGACCATTGATCGGCCAGATTCGACAGCTCCTGTGCATCACTATCCAAGCCTTTGATAGGCTCTATTTCTGTTGTTTCCTTATGTTTTTCAATCCCAATAGTGTAATCTGCCATTTTTAAAGGTTCTTCTTATTCGATAGTTTTGGATGTTTGAAGACTTAGAGGGTGTTTAGGATCCATTTTGGATCACAGAGTGACTCGAGGGCAAGTCGCGATGTTTTTGTTGGGGGCATGTTGGGCTTGGAACCCCCTCAAGGCATGTTTTGGAGCTTAAAGCCCAAGTTTTGACCCATTCTTGTTGTAAAGCTCTGTGAATTGCAGGCATGGAGCGTAAAATGTATGATAGAGTCACATGGTTGTCTGCCCTAGTTTTGTAATGTAATGTCGGCTGGATAGACCTACCCATGGTCTGCAGACTATGGGATTATATAAATAGAGTGAGGCTCTAAGTGTAAAAGAGTAGGAAGTAGAGAGATAGGAAGAGAGGCTAAGGAAGTAAGGTGAAGTGTGTCTTTGGGTCGTAGAGTAGGAGAAGGCTCTGCAGCTGAGTGCACAGAGGCCTAGTAGTCCACAACTGAGTGCGCGGACCCCTGCAGCTGAGTGCGAAAGGTGGAGTCGAGTCTTTAACCAAAGAAGGAATTAATAAAGAGAAGTTTTATCATAATTCTGTGTATTTGTTCTTGGGTTAATGCATGTTTTATATAATTTGCAAATATACTGTTTATTTACTGCGCACACCTGTAAGAATGATTTGTGTTGTTAAGTATAACTTAAAGCACACAAGTAGGCTAAAATAATCAATTAAAACTGGAATACAAGTAAGGACTTGGGTTATAACGCAAAAATGTAGTGTTTAGCCCCCGAGTAGGGTTGTGCGAAGGCAATATATCAGGCTGCGAGGTACAGGAAAGTGCGTGAAACGACTTATGTGCAAGGTCAAACCGCGGAACAATATAACTCATCAGACATCTCCAGGATGTGGAAACTTGGTTCTAGCACCCTCCCATACTACTTCGGGTGAGACCTTAGTCTGCTCTCTGCGGACTGTTGCTAAAAGGGCCAGTAGTACCGGGATTTGTTTGGCTAAATTAACTCTGATCCTGGGTTAGGCCCCAACAAGCTAATAAATGGTTCCGTTGTCGGGATCGGGATTTGCATAAGAGATGTCTGATGTCATATCAGTGGAATCCAACAAAGAAAGGAATTGAAGAGTGGATGGACATAAAGATTCACGATTTCGTGGCATAGGAAAATAGGAATCCGCGGTTATGAAAGGAAGAGTGGTTAGATTGCTACTTATATACGGAAATCCATGAAATTTTATTTGCATCCTTCCCCTCTGAGTTGTACAAGTGGATCGCAAAGCTAGAAGGCAATCAAGGAAGGTGTAGGCTCGAAAAACCTATTGTGTGTACTCCAGAGTTGGTGCGCAGATTGGAAGCATCGGAAGATAAGGTCGCGCACGATGTGGACCATTTGCTCGATCGAATTATAGGAGGGTTTATCACTGAGTTCATGGTAGATACTTTAGTCAGCTATAGCGAGGTGGAACGATGCTTCCTCAAAGGATTGTGAGGTAAGTACGTTAAAACTTTGAACACTTGGATTAAAATGCTACTGTGTGAAAGTGGGTTATGCAAATAAATTGATGTTTGGTGCTATATGGAGTGGAAGGATCTACAAAAATGAAGGTAGTGCAAAATTAGAGTCTAGCCCCTTGATTTCACCTTCTTAGGAAAGTGAGGAAGAGCTCGCAAAGGTTTCACCAAGAAGTGCAATCAGTCTGATAAAGAAGCGAATTCTGCACATACCACCCCCACCTACACCACCACCAGTTTCACCATCTTCACCCCTGTCTTCACCCACACCACCTCCGCCACCGCCACAGTTCAATATGGTGAGCGTGATAAAGTTGCTGGTGTTCAAAGGAGTAGGGAACGAAGATCAAGACCAATTTTGGTTCGTGGTAAAGGCTGTATGGGAAGTGCAGGGAGTCACAAATGAAAATATAAAGAAAGCAACGTTGGTCAACGCTTTGTAGGATCGCGCATTGATGTGGTACATTAAGAATTCCAATGACAATCCAAACGTAGGGATTGCAGATATCCAAGGTGTGCTAAACAATGAATTTAACAAGACAAAATCAGAGACACAGTCGATTATTAGATTTAAGGAAATTGTGATGCTTCCAGGTGAGACCCCCTGGGAGCTAGATTAGAGACTGAAGTGTATGATTTGTGAAGCCAACATGACCTTGATGGATGGGCAACACCACGGATGGTTTGTAGCATCACTAACGCCACATCTAAGGAACACGCTGTCACAGCAGAAGCTATCCACTCAGGCCAAGGGCTTGGATATCGGAATGAGAGTGCATGAGACCATGATACAAGATCCTAACCTAGGAGTCCAATAGATCCATGCGCAGTTGAAAAACTTGTGCCTTGAGATGTAGAGTTTTAAACAAGCTAGGATGGCTCACCCAGAAGCATGCGAGGAGGTATGGTGCATACAATGCAAAGGCTAGGGACATGACAAGGACCATTGTCAAGTATTCCCGAACTACTTGGTGGCAGGAGGACCAATGCCATTGAGACCAAAGGCACAAGCAGGACTGAGCGCAACACTTACATTATGGTGCGCAATTTGTCAGATAGGAGGGAAGCATGCTACATATAACTGCCATTTATTATAGAAGTATACGTAGAACTCCCAACACTTGTTCTGTAATTTTTGCAGGTAAGTAGGTCACAATGAGTGTACCTGTAGAAGTTATGAACTGATGATGGATCAGAATCCTACCTAGAGAGTTCAGACTAAAACCCAGGCCCTCAATCCAAATGTAGGGATGGCGCACACTGGATTTTAGGGGCGCGGATGAAGTTGAGGTGGAATGGGCCCAGGAAGAAGGCGTGGACAACTGATCTATTACAATTACAAAGGGCTAGGGCATTATGCCTGCGATTGTACAAATATGATGAGACCATCATGCTTATATTGTGTGCAGTTTGATCATGAGATGGAGGAATATCCCCGGTGATAACAAGGTTGCACGATAAAGGAGCACACCAACCTTCCCCGACTCAGAGCCTACAAATGATGAGGTCTAAGCTGCGCGAGGAAGACCTGAATGTAAATATCATGCTCAGAAGTGGTATCAAAACAAGAGATGAAAAAGGCAAGCAACCTGAAGAGAGTGCCTGGGTTCACAAGGCTCCAAAAAAGGAACTAGAATTTGATTTAGAGCGCACTATGGAGACATTCATGGAGGCTAAGAAGAGCTTCATGGATGCCTCCACTTCAGGTAGTAAAGAAAAACCGGAACCGAAAATGGACCCATCAATGCTCACTACCTTTTTGGAGACATGCATAAAGCTATTGTGCGACACCAAAGCTATGAAGGGACTGCAAGAACTCATCACTATATGTGTAGGGACTGTGCTAGGAGAACCGCGCATAGTTCGGAAACTTGGGAAGCACACAACGCAAACAAGAAGAGAGATGAGATTGACCGCGCAAATCGAGGAATATGAAATGGATCAAGTGATTTTGGATCTAGGATCAGACGCGAACGTCCTGCCAAAGCAGACATGGGAATGCATGGGTAGGCTTACACTGCAATGGTCTCCTATTCAATGACGAATGGCAAACCAACAAAAGATCCTACCCATGGGAAGATTGCAGGGAATAACGTTGGATATCGAAGGTGCGAGCATGCTAGGAAATTTCGAAGCGATAGAGATTGTTGATGACAAAAATCTCTATCCCGCACTACTGGTAACAGATTGGGCCACTGACATGAATGCAGTGATAAATCTAAAGAAATGCAAGATGATTTTTGAGAAAAAGCCACTGCGCGTACTCGTACCTTTTGACCCTGCGGAAGGATCGCTCTGCACAGAGCCAATGTGCGACTACGAGAGTGAAGACAATCTAGACAGTATCTACAAGATAACCACATGGGAGCAGGACTGGGTGAATCCAACAATGGATGGCAGGATTTCGTGGGAGCGCGAAAGCTCCTGCACCTCATATTTGGACGAGGAGATAGAATGATGGTAGAACTAGTTACATGAGGTAAGCACGCTTAGCTGTAACATGATGACAAAGTCACTGCACTGTGTGGAAACAGAGGTAAGAGACCTACCTATGTATGATGGGTTCATCAAGGTGGATGATTTCCTGAACAAATTTGAAAGACAAGTATTGGAACAACAACGTTTTGATGCTCTGAAATGGGTACTATGCGCTACGCCCACAAGATGGTGGGGTACGCATCAGAGAAGTTTTGAGGACTAGCGCGAATGCAGAAGGATGATGCTCATGCAGTTTGGAAAGCCTCAGATGTGGATGAAATCCAGGTATGACAGACAAAATAGCTCGCGCACCAACCTTTCCAGATGGGTACAAGCGTATGGCGTGCAACCTGCACGAACGCACACCGTCCTTGCAATAGGAAACAGGACCAACAAGTAGGAGCGGGTAAGACGATAGCGTGAGAAACTAATAGGAAGTATGATAAGACCAAGTGTGCAGAAGATTATCCACGTGGAAGCCTTTGAAAAAGTATGTGAAGTACTGAACGTGGTCCACCATGTGAAATGCACTAAATGGGACTTGCGTGTACCAGCGGTTCTATGGGCTTATAGGACCATGCACCAAACCCTGACCGCGTGGGCACTTCCGAAGCTGAAATATGAAGCAGATGCTATAATCCCTATGGAGCATGCGAAGCCTAGTCCGCGCACAGTAGCACCCATAGATACGAGGGTTCACGAAGCCTGGAAAGGAGGGATCACATAGCCGCAAGGAACAAAACGCATGGAACTTGAGGAAGAAATCCAACAGGGAAACCTTAGATTCCACAAACTTGATAAAGAAAGGGTACGGTTAAGGAAAAAAAGTGCTTTCATGGACGTGGAAGTCAAGAAGATGGAGGACGAAATAAAGAAATATTTTCTCAGCAAAAAGACCAAAATCGTAAGGTAGCAGGTGTGTGATCACAATGACAGGGTTAAGGCCTATTGCTACGAATTGATCAGTCTGATGCCTTGGCTTGGATTGCGTATTGCTAAGCATAGTGACCAAGTTAGCGCATTGTAAATGGTGAAGTGCGCGTTGCCGACCGTAACAATACAAGGTGGGGATTCTCTAGGAACCATGATGGAGGATAGGATGGAACTCTACACAGGTGGTGTGACCACCTGACTAGCCAAGGGAAGGATAGTCTTAGTGTTCCAGGCAGATGGAGGGGATCACGGGACTATAAACTATTTTGCCCGAGGGTTGCGTGATATTGGAGATGCTCGCAGAAGAAGAGAGTCACAAGATCTGTGACCGCGCATAGGGGCTACGCTACCACGTGGGTTGGCCAGAAAGTGATCGTTGAAGTCACTATTCACGATGGGATCTCGACTTGAGGCCAAATGGAATGGGTGGCAGACATTTAAGATGCGATTTATGGGCAATATTTAGGAAAATTTGCCGCTAAGAAAGCATTAATGAGCTGGATTTGGGGGGAACGGTCGAATTCGAATTCAAAAAGCACTATAAAATATAAATGGCTGCCCAAATGAATAACACTTGGTCATTTGCGAATTGAGCGATTGAGCAGAGCCCTGAGTATTGTGAGCCAAGCATTGATTAAGCCCCTAAATTCGTGAGTGATAGATTTTTGCATATCTACAATGACAACAACTAAGGATGGTAAGGGGATAGATGAGGTGACTGCCAGCGATGCCGCATAGGCCCTAACTATGGAGGATGTTCCAGAAGGTGTTAGGATTATGGCAGAGATCCTGAAATCACCGCACATGCCAAGACCCAAGAAGGATAAACAAGCAATGACACCCAAACTGTCGATGGAGGAGAAAGGGAAAGCTGTCACTATAGAAACAAACGAAGAAGAAGAAGAGTTTCAGGCCCTTATCATCGCAGAGGAAGAAGATGAAGGCATGGAGGTGGATACTCAACCTACGCACTCTGCGACCAAACTGCCCATGAAAAGGGAAGGCCAAATTGCCCAAGGACCTACATGAGACCAATAGGTTGCTCCAGACCCCGCTTCTCCCAGATGGTATTATGTTTGAAGGCACGCACTTGGGCTACGTGTAGACCATGAAATTTGAAGATTGGGACCTTGCTAACCAGAAATCTCATGAAGCATAACACCACAGGTGTGGTAGCAACATTAGAGCTGTGGAAGTGGTTACGTAGTGTGAAAAGGTTGGGTTGCTGACCATACTATGGGTGCCACATTTCCACTGCGCCCCAATAACCATATTCATCATCAGCTAGCTACTTTGCCTAGTTCATGATGGGTATTTATGGCTGGAGGAGCCCATCCCCATCACGACAAACCTGATTCATTGTGTTTCCTGGCTTCCATACAAAGGAAAGGACCCCGTGACCATATAGGAAGGGAAGGCTAGTTGTTTGGCCCTCGCGGAGGCCATGAAGATGAAGTACAAGCTGGAAAAGAAGAAGAGGGGGTACGCCATCTCCAACATCAAGGACAAAGCAGTACGCGTGGCAACCCAAATCCTGGCAAGCAAAGTTATGCGGAAGTGCCATGCAGACGAGGTACCTGTGCTGGTGGTTGCACTAGCTGAGCAATGCACGAAGGGGGTCCATTTTAACTGGTTCGATTTCCTCTGCAATGAATTCTTAGAGAATTTCTGTGAAGCCCAGGAGAAGGGTAAAACCTTCCACTATGCATGGTTGTTGCTATCCATAGTTCTCGTAGCAGGGGAATTGCCGGAGGATGATCAATTCCCCATAATTGACAGAAATTTACCGGAGGCCGTGAAGTACGCTTTGCTCTGGGCCACAAAGGATGCTATAAGGATACGTGACAACAAGATCTTCTAGGTGCTCATGGAGATGAACATCCTAATGTGGTTCAACTGTAAGCCGCTATTGTCACCCACGGTTTACAATAGTCTGCAGAGTTTTGCAGAATTTAAGGCAGACATGCACAACATTTAGACAAAGATACCCTTTGTAGCCTCCAGAATGGTGCACCCCAGACATTGCAGAACTTGAGAGGTTAGTAGTGTAAAAGAAGAAAGACGATGCCAAGCTGCACATTGCACAGTTGGCCGAAAAAATGCGGAAGGAAACAGCAGCAGCTGAAGCGTGGGCAGCATAGGAAGTGACACAGAAAGCAGCTAAGCAAGAAAAGGCCGCAGTAGTAGCAGCAGCACAACAAGCAGTCACAAAGGTGATTGAGGGCCAAACAATGCCTTCGCACATGCAGGCATTAGAGGAAGCAAAAATAGAAGAAGGAGGTGCAGACAGACGAATTGCGTCCACACAGTTGAAGCAACAACACCCGACAGAATGAGCAGGATGTCACAAATAAGGCTCTCCAAGATTTTATGTAGGAGAACCAGATTGTGTTCGGGGCCCTCATAGTGCAGTTGCAGGAATTACAGGCATGCCCCCCTTAGGTTGGTACCCTTTCAACCAACCTCGTAGTCGGATCCACGACAGCAGAGCAGATGTTGCGCACATGGATGGCGAACACAATAGTGTTGCCAGAAGGAGCTCTAGTGACATGAAATGAGGATGAAAGGCTTTCGGTTAGCACGATGAAAGGTCTCGGTGTTAATCTAGCTGCCCTTTTGCTCGAGACATTATATCTCTTACAGGATGGGATAACGATAGAGCTACGCACTAGGGAGAGTCACGCGCTCCACTTCCTCACCGAGCATAAGATAAATATGGAACAACTCAGCTTGGAGCATGACAAATTGGTGTTGCAAAATCAATAGTTGGTTCAAGTGATAGGCAACACTTGCCGAAGTGTCCTTGAGCTAGCCATCCCAGCAGATCTACCAGCGGAGGTGTGGATCCATAGGTTAGCAACAAGAGTCCGCGAGGCTAGGGAGGAAATGACAAAGGTTCAGCTGGAGCTGAATCTTTAAATTGCTGAGCTGCAGTTAAAGGCATAGCCATCCACTCCCTCGGAAGTCAAAGAACAACGTGTTAGCGCTATCATAATGGGATTGGATGAAATTGGGGTTGTAGTGCGAGATTGCACCAGCAGGTTGGAAGAATCACTTGAGGTCCTCACAACTCTACAGGAGGACCCCAACATCCAGCGCTTAGAGATAGGGGCACGAGAATTCCAACCACAATATGACAGTGTCTGAGGAACTGCACAGACAGTGTTCCTCACCTAGCAGCTTGCAAGGATGTAGCAGGCTAAAGCACTGAAGGAACAGGTGGACGCGGCACAACATAAGGGGGTAGTTCTCAAAGCGTGTGTCTAGCCTTGGATCGACGAGGCCTTCACCATCACGGTAGACATTGAAGGCAAGCTTGCGCACATACATGGGTTGCACACATTAATGCATAGTAGCACTCCAGACACAGAGGTCTCAGAACAACACATGCATCAGATGCAGTAAGAAGTAGCTCAATGCGCTGTTGACTTTCACGCAATTCGAGAACAGTTGGAGGGACTCCGTGCAAAGATCACCGTTCCAACAGAGTGACTTGAGGGTGAGTCATTATGTTTGTGTTGGGGGCCTGTTGGGAATGGAATCCCCCCCAAGGCATGTTTTTGGGCTTAAAGCCCAAGTTTTGACCCAATCTTGTTGTAAAGATCCACGAATTGTGGGCACGAAGCTCGAAATGTATGATAGAGTCATAGGGTTGTTCTCCCTAGTTTTGTAATGTAATGTTGGTTGGATAGACCTACCCATGGTCTATGGACCATAGGGTTATATAAATAGAGCGAGGCTATAAGTGTAAAAGAGAAAGAAGTAGAGAGATAGAAAGAGAGGCTAAGGAAGTAAGGTGAAATGTGTCTTTGGGTCATAGAGTAGGAGAAACCTCTGCAGCTGAGTGCGTAGAGGCCTAGTAGTCCACAACTGAGTGCGCGGACCCCTGCATCTGAGTGTGCAGGGCAGAGTCGAGTCTGTAACCAAAGAAGGAATTAATAAAGACAAGTTTTATCATAATTTTGTGTATCTGTTCTTGGGTTAATGCATGTTTGATATAATTTGAAAATATACTATTTATTTATTGCGTGCACATGTATGAATGGTTTATGTTGTTAAGTATAACTTAAAGCATGAAAGTAGGCTAAGATAATCAATTAACATTGGAATACCAGTAAGGACTTGGGTAATAACGCAGAAACACAACGTTTAGCCCCCGAGTACGGCTGCATGAAGGTAGTATATTAGGCTACGAGGTACGAGAAAGTGCATGAAGTGACTTGCATGCAAGGTCGAACCGCGGACCAGTGGAACTCATCAAACATCTCTAGGGTGAGGAAACCTAGTTCTAGTAACCTCTCTTCCTAAGGTATCATTTAATTTCCATATAGTATTTTCCATTTTCCACCTTTGCACATAAGCCTGAAATAACTTGGTATTTTTATCATCCTTTTCCATCCAGATCCCTCTGCTCATTAATCTCCATTCCACCTCCTGAGAAGAAAGGATCTCCTTTTGCCTAGTGAGCAGTATAACCATGTCCTCCCTAGAGACATGATAGCTAAAACCCTCCTCTGATGAATCAGAGGATTGCCTCAACTGTTGTTAAATATTTTAAAGTTCCTCATCCTCTCTATTTTCTTTCTCTGCTACCCACTCCTAAGACATCACCTTTAACCTTTTTAAATTATCCACAAAATGCAGAGCTACATAAATTCCATTTCTTTGGTCATAGTGTCTCAAATTTGTGGAGACTATGTGTTTGAAAATATCATCCCGCATCCATTCCACATTCATCTTAAATGGGTTGGTCAACTTCTGTGGTTGTCCCTTAACTTCCAGTACAACTGTTGGCTTAGTGGGGCCTAACCCAGGTTCAGAAGTGATTTAGCCAAGAAAATCCCGGTACTACTGGCCCTTTCGGCAACAGTCCGAGGAGTGCGAATTGAGATCTCACCCAAAGTAGTATGGGAGGGTGCTAGAACTAGGTTTTCGCACCCTGGGGATGTCTAATAGGAGTTTATTGGTACACGATCCAACCTTCGCACTTACTGCGTTGCATGCACCAGCGGGCTCCCCACGCCTTGTGACACTATTTTTGTGCAGTTCTAGGCACAATGCTACCCATTTTATTTACCCAAGTCTTCCTTAATTAGGCTCTGTTAGTTGATTACTTAGATTATTTTCATATACAAGCATTCATACAATTATTTATCAATTGCACACAGTAAATAAATAGAGTAAAAGTAATGCACAAAATCGAGATGCAATTCAAGAACAGGTGCATAGAGTAAACTTCTCTTTATTAACTTTCAATCCCAATTATAGGCCCGACTCCGCCCTGTGCACTCAGCTACAGGGGTCTGCGCACTCAGCTGCAGACTCTTCTAGGCCTTTGCACACTCATCTGTAGAGCCTCTTCCTACTAATATGACCCACTACACTTCAGATCCAACTCTAACCTTGAACCATGCCTTCGCTATTCTATTTTCTTGTACCTCCCTTTACACTTAAAGCCTCACTCTATTTATACAATCCCATGGTCTGTAGACCATGGGTAGGCCGACACAACTTTACATTAAATTACAATATTTTAGGGCCGACATCCCTATGACTCATCCTAGACTTCATGCTCTGCGCCCACAATTTGCCACGTTGCGGGGAATCCCATGCCCAACAGCCCCCCAACACAATCATTGTGACTCCTCCTGAGTCACTCTGTTGGTGTGACGATCTTGGCATGGAGCCCCTCTAACTGTGCCTATGCTGTGCGAAGGTCCGCAATGCACTGTTCTGCCATCTCCTGGATCTGATCTACCCTTTCGGTTGACTGCTCACCGTCAGGGGAAAATCCCTATCTTAAGGCATGCGTCACCTTCATCTGTGTGAGATTTCCTTCGATATCGGCAGTGATGAGGAAGGCCTCATCAATCCAAGGCTGGACGTACGCTTTAAGTACTACCTATTTTTGTCGTGTGGTCTCCACCTGTTCCTTCAACACCTTCGCCTACTGTAGCTTCACCAGCCATTGGGTCGGGACAACTATCTGCACCATCCCGTGCACACTATCATACTACACTTGAAGTTCCCACACCTCTGTTTCCAGGCACTGTATGGCGGTGTCCTCCTGTAAGGAAGTGAGGACTACGAAGGATTGTTCCAACATAGTAGTATAGTTCTGCATTGCCTGTCCTATTTCCTCCATCCATTTTTTGATCGCACTAGTGCACTGTTCCCTATCTTCTAGGGGCGTGGATGACTGCGCCTTTAATCATAGTTTGGAAATTTGAAGGTTGAGGTCCAGCTGTATCCTTGTTGCTTCCTCCTTTGCCTTGCGGAATCCACTGGCCAATTTGTGAATTCGCATTCCTAGTGGTAGATCTGCCGGGACAGCCAATTCAGGGATAGTTCTATAAGCATCGTCCACTGCTTGCGCTAGTCCTTGAGTTTGCGCTACGAGTTCATCATGTTATCGGCTGAGTTGTTCCATATTGATCTTTTGTTCACTCAATACCTATAGCGCACGACCTTCTTTGGTGCAGAGCTCAGCTATGATCCCATCCTATAACTGGTACAGGGTTTCTCGTGGAAGGGCAGCCAAGTTTAAGCTCAACCCCTTAATCTTGCCCACCGTAGCTCAGTGAAATTCGTTTACTGCTGCTAATGTGCCCTTGGGGAACATGAAAGTGTTGGTCATGCAGGCATGAAACATCAGTTCCCTCTCTAATGTACCTATTGTGACATATGGGGCCATCGTCCCTATTTTAGGAGGTTGCACCTGTAGTCCCTATAACTGCATTTGTAGCACCCCCAACACAATGTTCTGCTCTATTAGTGTCGGTCTTGAATGCCCTCCATCAGTGATCAAATATGCTCTTACAAAGTTATTTTGAAGTGTCAAGGTCAAATTTTGTCATT
>APFE030678937.1:158043-187795 GCA_000404065.3 Pinus taeda
TTACAGGTTTTTCCCGTGAAACGGTCTCACCCCGGGTGAGACTATTTTGGAGGACTGCTCGGAATTTTGAAAACTTGGCATTTTTGGAAACGACATGCAAAAAGAAAAATTACCAATACTTGGGAGAAGCCTGATTTGAGATTTGAGCCTCCAAAAGCTCAAAATACATCAAAAAAATGACTTTCTGCCCACTTTTTGAGTTGCAGAAAGTGACCTTGGGAGAAATGGTTTTTGAGGGGGCAAAACAACTCCAAATTCAGAAATTCCACTTGGGATGGAAAGTAACAGACCAAGCTTTCCAATGAGCCATCTTGCACCTGATTTGGACCAGTGGAACCCACTCAAAAGTTGCTGCAAAGGGCGCGGCAGTGAGAGCCAGGGGGCGCGGCAGTGAGAGCCAGCTTTGCCAAAATTGACCTTTTTTGGTCAAAAAACACTGTTTTGACTATGGTTGACCATTTTTACTTGTAGATGATGGGTAAATATAATATTTTCATGGCACTTTGATAGATTTTATCTCTCTTTACCCTTCTAGAAGCTTCCTTGATGTAAAAAGTGAATAATTAATGCATGAATCAGTTAGCTAAGTAATAGAGGCAAGTTGTTGAGTTGGCCTATTATCTAGTGCTTAGTTTGGAATTAGTTCAAACTGCTCCTAGAAGGATGAGCTCGACCCCTAGAGGCAAGGGAAGAGGTTAGCTTGCCTACATTATGTATTTTCTCAATCATTTTGAGAGGTTGGATGGTTGGACTCTTGTGGGAGAAAGCTTTATTGTATATTGTACATCTATCTCTGCAATTTAAAGAAGAAGAAGGCCAGGGTTTTGCAGACATCCTTGTGGATTCTTGTGGAGTGTTGTGTTGATGGTGTGTTCTCTACATGTTCTTGTAAGTTTGTTTATGTATTCCACATCTCTCTTTTGCTTCTATTTGGACAGATGAAGTGGTAAAGTTTGAATACATGCTTTGACATGCTCAGCTTTTTAGTTTGTTCAAAATTTATGTTTTCTGCTATCTAGAGAGGATTCAAATGGTTGTTTGCCCTCTTTAGCTCTTTCTCTATCATCCCTGATCATCCATCTCAGATTAAGGCATCAGCGCTCACTCCTACCTTGCCCCAAAGATCCCCCTGCAAAAACTGTGCTCAATCCCCGCACCCTGAATTGCACTCCCTCCAATTGCCACCAAAAACCCAAAAATCTTTAAATCAACCCCCCTTATCAATTTACTAGCCTAATATCTTTGATCCTAATTGGTCAGCTTATCATATTGAAAGATCTACCGAATCTGACCCGAGAGAGCCTTCTCATACCTCGTAGGGCTAGCTACGAGGTGAAATGGTTTGATGTAGCCTTGAGAGTTTGTCTATCTCAGCCTAGGTGAATTCCAAGCGCTAACATGCTCCATCATTACTTCTTGGAGCGTGTCCTTAGTGACGTTGAGCACCGTTTCAGCAATGTAAAAAGGATCACCTTCTATAAGTGTGATTGGGTTAATGGACGTCTTTGATGCCTTTGTCTTCTTTTTGGGGACTGATTTCTCAAGGATGTGCGGTCGTTTCAAATATTGCGAGGTAGTTTCCGGGTCCGTGCTCTCTTCATCCAAGTCGATGTCCTCAACCCCCTACCCTGTGGACATTTCATAGCCCCCCTTAGCCTCTTGTATTGGCATTGTTGTTGTTTCTGCCGTCTGTGTCGCTGCTGCTACATCAACCGTCTTCTACTGTGCGACTGCTTCTTATTCCTGGTGCCTCTTTTCGGCCAGCTACACGATGCGCATCTTGGTGTCCTTCTTCTTTTGTTGGGCTATGACCTTCTCCATTCCTGCCAAATCCAGGGTGCACCACTCTGGAGGCCATGTTTCCAGTGCTGTGAAGATGGCATCATCATAACAATAAATGGAAGCTTTTTCCATTCCTTTGCTGGATCCTTCCATGCCCAGACATGAATGTTGTGCATGTCTGCTTTAAACTCTGCAAAGTTCTATAGAGCGGCGTACACTATGGGAGAAAACCGTGGTCTTATATTGATCCACATCTGGATGCTTGCCTCCATCAGCGCCCAAAAAACCTTGATTGCGTAAATCTGCTTTGCATCCTTCGTGGCCTAAAGCGAAGAATACTTCGCAGCCTCAGGAAGGTCCTGGTCGATATGCGGGAACTGGCTATCTATCAGTAGTTTTCCTGCTACTAGAAAGATGGAGAAGAGCAACCATGCATAGTGGAAGGTCTTACCCTTCTCTTGGGCCTCCTTGCAGTTCATAAAAAATTATTCCAGATGAACTCAGCCCAGTTGAACTGGACCCCCTCCATGCATTGCTCGGTCAGTGCAACCACAGGCACTGGTACTTCATCGGCACGACACTTTCACATTAATTTGCTGGCCAAGAGCTGGGTGGCTACGCACATTCCTTTGTCTTTAATACTCACAATTTCATAGCCACACTTCTTCTTTTCCAGCTTATATTTGGTTTCCATGGCTTCCGTGAGAGCCAAATTGCTTCTTTTACCAGTTATTTCCCTGGGGTCCCTTCCCTTATAGGGAAGTCGATAAATCCTATGAATAAGTTTCACCGTGATGGGAATAGGCTCCTCTAGCCATAAATACCCATCATGCACTAGGCACAACAGCTGCCTGATGACAAAAATGGTGATGGGTGGGCAGTGAAAGTGGGGTATCAATCGTAGATGAAATAACTCGGCCTTCTCCACATCACGTACCCATTTTCACGGCTCCAACGTGATCACTGGCCCCTCCAACTTCTGTTTCATTAATATTTCTATCGCCAGGCACGGGAACTTCTCGCTGTTTATGAGGTCCCAATCTTTGAACTTTAGGGTAGGCACCCGGACAAGGGGTGGACCTTCAAAAGTAATGCCATCAGGGAGGAGCGGGGTTAGGAGCGCACTCTTCATGGCCTCCAGGTCTTTGGCCACCCCAACTTTCCCTTTCCACGGAGGGATGTACGTGGGTAACTTTGTTGCGGAAGGCATTGGTGGGACATCCTCATCCACATCGTCTTGTGCTTCTATTTGATCAATTAGAGCTTGTAAGTCTTCCTCCTCTTCATCTGATTCTTCCATTGAAAATTTTCCGAACCATGGGTTTCTTGGGGATACGCGGACTGATCCCATAGTTTGCTTATATTTCTTCGGTTGTGATGTTCGTGGCAATTTTGGAACTTATGTGGCAACTGCCGCATCTCCAAGCTCCTCATGGACCATATGGGGCTCTGCGGCCTCACCAGCGGTATCTTCGGAAAATCACACTCCTGTTCTGGTATCAGTCATTGTGTTTACATGAGATATGTTTTGTCGCATACTCAAAGGTGGTAAGAGTGCTCGACATTCAATTCTCTATAATTGCTCAGCTCTAAAAAAACCAAGTGTTGTCTCATGGCTAGCCCTGGGGGTTTTATAGCATCTTTTGAATTTGAGTTTGACCATTCCCCCCACTTCTGAGTCATTAATACCATTTTGGTGGCGGATCGTCCCAAATCTAGCTCTTAATTCGTGTCTTAATTGCCCCGCCGCCCGCTCCTCTTTGTCTTAAATTGGACATCTTTTCATGAACAGTAACACCAACGGTGACTTCCTAGCCTACCTGTGCGGCGGCACAGTGCCCTCTGCACGAGTGCGACCGTTGTGACATGTTGATCTTGCGTGGAACCTCCTTATCTTGTAGCTCCCCCACAGACTCTTTTATAGTTCCATGCTCTCTTTTAACTGCTTGGAGTGCTGAGACTGTGCTCCCTACGGCTAGTCAAGTGGTCACACCACCTATGTGAGACTTCAATTCACCTTCCAGCCTAGTCCACGGGCACTCCTCAAGTACCCTCGTGACAGTCAGCACCGCGCATTCTTCCTTATGTGGTGCGCTCCCCTGGTTACTTTGTTTGGTAAGGTGCGGTTGCAGCCATGGTAGTAGAGTAACAAATTCTTGGCAACAATCTTCTAATGCAGTAGTATGGTTGTCCGTATGTTGTCTTTTCATTCTTAGTTTATCGACTAGACATGCTTACACGATTTTGTTTTCCAGTTTTTTGATCTCCGCGTCCATTGACATGATTTTCTTCCTCAGTCGTACCCGATATTCTTTGAGTTCGCGAAGTTTAAGGTTCCCTCGCCGAATGGCTTCCTGAATCCGCATATGTCCGCCCTCGCGTACCTGCATAATTCCTTCGTATTGGTCCTCGCGTACTGTCCCAATTGTGGGAGCTATTGTGTGAGGATTCCTTTCCTCCAAAATTATGGTCTCGACTCTGCTCCTCAACTTCGAAGTCATCTCCACGCTCAGGTTTTTGCACATGGTCCTATAGGCCCATCGAACCGCTGGCACACGCAGGTCCCAATCAGTTTGTCTCACCTGGTGAACCCTATTCAGGACTCCACATACCTTATTGAATGCTTCCATGTGGAATGATTGTGGTGCGTAGCGCCTTTACTACTGCTGCGCCCTATTTCAATTTTCGATCCTGAGTTTGGGGTGTGCTTGTGTGGGCTACATAGCACATGTTTATACCCATCGAGACAGGTGGGCATGCAAGTTGCTCCGTCCTTGTTGACTGACTCTTGTTCAAAGCGAGGGGCTTCCAAACCATAGGCATATCATCCTTCTACATCCACGCCAGTCCTCAAAATTTCCTTGATGTGTCCCCACCATTATGCGGGTGTTGCGCACAATTCCCACTTCAACGCATCAAACCATTGTTTTTCCGATACTGCGCTTTAAAATTTTCTCAGGAATTCATCCACTGCTGTCAATCCATTATATGTTAGCATCTCTCTTGCCTCTGCTGTCATGTAACGCAGTGATCTAACCATCATGTTGCAACTCAACATCGTCAGTTTGTGCAACTGATTCTGTCATCGCTCTGCTTCTTCATCTGAATCCGAAGTGTAGGAGCTTTTGCACTCCCAAGAGATCCTCCCATCTGCAGTTGGATTCACCCAATCCTAGTCTCGTGCAGTTATCTTGTAAATACAATCATGATCATCATTGCGCACTAGTTCAGTGTAGTACGCTCCTTGGGCTAGGTCTAGTGGGACTACTATGTGTAGTGACTTTTTCTCAAAGATCATTTTGTGCTTCTTTAGGTTGATGACTCCGTTCATATCGGTGGCTTAGTCTATTCCTAACAACATGGTATAGGGATTGCTGTCATCGACAATCTATATTACTTCAAAATCCGCCTGCGTGCTGGTGTCTTCAATATCAGCTGTTACCCCTTGCAACCTCCCCTTGGGCAAAATCTTCTATTGGTTTGCCATTCGTACTTCAATAGGGGACCATTGTAATGCAAGCCTGCCCATGGGTTCCCATGTTTCTTCGGTAATACATTCACGTTCGAACCCAGATCTAGGATTACCTGATCCATTTCATACTCACCAATCTGTGTAGTCAACCTCATTTCCCTTCTAGTGTGTAATGCATGCTTCCCCAATTTCTAGACTACTCGCGATTCTCTTGACCCCGCACACCTAGTGATCAGCTCTTGTAGTCATTTAACTTCCTTTTTGTTGCGCAACAGTTTCATGCATGTCTCCAGAAAGGTAGTGAGCATTGAAGGATCCATTCCTAGCACTGGTTGATCCTTACTACCTAAAGTGGAGGCCTCCGTGAAGCTCTTCTTAGCTTCCATGAATGTCTCCTTTGTACATTCTAAGTCGAACTTGGGTTCCTTTGTAGGAGCCTTGCAAACCCACGTACTTTCCTCTGGCTACTTCCCCATATCCTCTCCTGTGATCGTACCACTTCTGAGCATCATGTTTACATTTGGGTCCTCTTTGCACGGTTCAGACCTCATCAACTGTATATTCTGAGTCGGGGGAGGCTAGAATACCCATTTTTCGTGCAACCTTGTGATCAAAATAGGATATTCTATTGTTTCATGATCAAACTGAGCACAATATGAACAGGATATCCTTGTCGGGTTGGTACAATCATGGGCATAGTGCCCTGGTCCTCTGCAATTGTAATAGATTAATTGTCCGCGGCCCCTTCCTGGTCCCATTCCACCTTGTCCTTGACCTCACCCTTGAAATCCAGCACACACCATCCCCACATCTAGGTCGAGGGCTTGAGTTTCAGTCTGCGTCTTATAGTCATGGGTCTGATCCATCATTAGCTCGTAACTACGACAAGTGTGCTCATCGTGGCCTGCCGACCTGCAGAAATTACAAAACAATTGCTGGGGTGTCTGTGTATACTTCTACAACAAATGACAATTATCTGTCATGTGTTTCCCTCCTATCTGACAGATCGTGCACCATAAAGTGAGTTCCGCACTCAGCTCGGCCTATGCCTCCAGTCTCAATGGCATTGGCCCTCCTCCTACCAAGTAGTTCACGAACACTGGACAATGATCCTTGTCATGGCCCTGGCCTTTGCATTTTATGCACCATACTTCCTCGTGTGCCTCTGATTGCGGTGTCCTATCCCGCTTCAAACTTTGCATTTCCAAACATAGATTCTGTAGTTGCGCATGGATTTGTTGAACTCCCAACCTAGGGTCTTGTATCGGGGTCTCATGTAATCTCATTGCCATTTCCAATGCTTCGGCCTGGGTGGAAAGTTTCTGCTGTGACAACACCGTCCTCAAGTGCGGTGTCAGAGATGCTATAAACCATGTGTGATGTTGTCCATCTATCAACGTCATATTGGCTTTATGGATCGTAATCTTCATCTGTTGATCCAGATCCTAGGGAGTCTTGCCCGAGAGCATCACGATTTATTTAATCCCGATGATTGACTGTGTTTCTGACTTTGGTATGCTAAATTCCCTGTTCAGTGCGATCTGGATCTCTGCTATCCCTACGTTTGGGTGGTCATTAGAGTGCTTGATATACCATGTTAATGCACAATCCTGCATCGCGCTCACCAATGTAGCCTTCTTAATATTGTTGTCCCTGAGACCTTGTGCTTCCCATACTGCTCTTACCACGAACTAGAGTTGGTTCTGATCTTCATTCCTTACTCCTCTAAATACTGGTAGTTTAATCGCGCTCACCATACTAAGCTGTGGAGGTGGTGGAGGTGGAGTGGGTGGAGATGGAGGTGAGGGAGGTGAAGCGGGTGACAGTGTGGGTGGAGGTGGTAACCGCAAAATGCGCTACCTTATCAAACTGACTGCGCTTCTCAGAGAGACCTTAGCGAACTCTTCCTTGCTCTCTCACGAGGGTGAAATTAAGGGACTGTTTTCTAATTCTTTGATACTTTTGTAGATCTTTTTGCTCCGCGTAGTCCCAAACGTTAATGTATTCACATGACCATTTTTTCACACAATAGCATTGTAATCCAAGTATTCAAATATTTAATATACTTACTTCACGGTCCTTTGAGAAAGCATCATTCTGCCTCATTGTAGCTCACAGTTGTGTCTACCGCAAACTCAGTGATAAATCCCCCTATTATCTTCTGATGCTTCTAGTTTGCACACTAATTATGGAGTCCACGCTATTGGTTTGTTGAGCCTACACCTTCCCTCGTTGTCGGCTAACTTCGTGGTCCATTCATAAACCTCAGAAGGAAATGATGCAAAGAAAATCTCATGGATTTCTGTATACACGTAGCGCTCTAACCACTTTTCCTTAGATACTTTCAGAGTTCTATTTTCCTGTGTCACGAACTTGTGAATCTTCTTGTCCAACCACTCTACAATTTCCTTATTTGTTGGGTTCCAATGGCATGACATCAGACATCCCTTATGCAGATCTCGATCCCAACAACGAAACCATTTGTTGGCTTAGTGGGGCCTGACCCAGGTTCAAAAATGATTTAGCCAAGCAAATCTAGGTATTACTGGCCCTTTCAGCAACAGCCCGCAGAGCACGGATTGAGGTCTCACCGGAAGTAGTATGGGAGGGTGCTAGAACCAAGTTTCCACACCCTGGGGATGTCTGATAGGAGGTGATTGGTACACGGTCCAACCTTTGCACTTACTGTGCTGTGCGCACTAGCAGGCACCCCGCACCCTGCGATATTTTCTTCACGCAGTTCTAGCCGTAGCATGACCCGTGTTATTTACCCAAGTCTTCCTTAATTAGGATCTATTAGTTGATTACTTAGATTATTTTCATATATAAGCATTCATACAAGTATTTATCAATTTCATGTAGTAAATAAACAAAGTAAAAGTAATGCATAACATCAAGATACAGATTCAAGAATAGGTGCACAAAGTAAACTTCTCTTTATTAACTTTCAATCCTGATTATAAACCTGACTCCACCCTGCAAACTTATCTATAGGGGTCCGCACACTCAACTCCAGACCCTTTTAGGTCTCTACGCACTCAGCTGCAGAGCCTCTTCCTACTACTATGACCTAGTATGCTTCAGATCCAACTCTAACCTTGAACCATACCTTCGCTATTCTATTTTCCAGTACCTCCCTTTACACCTAGAGCTTTGCTCTATTTATACAATCCCATGGTCCGCGGACCATGGGTAGGTTGACAAAACTTTACATTAAATTACAATATTTTAGTGCGGAAAACCCTATTACTCATCCTAGACTTCGCGCTCTCGCCTGCAATTCGCAGAGTCTTACAATATAATTGACCAAAACTTGGGCTTTGAGCCCCAAAAACATGCTGCAGGAGATCCCATGCCCAACAACAACCAAAAAGTGATCAAAAGCACCTACCACACCAATCCATTGTATTATAACCCCCAAATTTTGGATTAGGGCCTCTGCCAGCAAGAATTAATCAATACAGTTTACCACCCTATCCTCTCCAACCCTCAGAGTTTTCTAGGTAGGCTTGAGCCGAATAGGTTGTACATCAACAAGATTGCACAACCCTAGATGAAGAGAAAAAATTTATGAGAGAACATCTGGCCTAGCTCTGTCCCTCCCAACAAGAAATTTAGATCTCCACATAATATTAGATTTTCTTGCTTAAACATTGACTTCCCAAAAAATAATTTTGAAAATCGATAATTTCTTCATGCAGACCATAGATATTCATAAAGTTAAAGGTAGAGTCTAGTTTTGAGGAAAAAAATTCCATCCCTAGGTTAGAGGGTACACTCCAAGTATTTTGAATTTGGATTTTGTAGGAATCCCACCCCAAAGCTAGACCCCCAGATCTCCCATGCACATCCAGACCAATAAAATTCCAGAAAGGTAGAGGATAATCAAGGAAATCAACTATGGAATCCCCTTCTTCCTGTAGGAATACAACTTGTGGACCTTTCACTTGAATCATTCTTTCTAAAGCAAGCCTTTTCGGGTTGCTTGCTAACCCTTGATAGTTAAAGGTGAGCAATTTTATTGGGGAATAAATTCATGGGCGTTCGATGCTTCAAGGGCCCTGTTGTCACTCACTACAAATTATGTTTTTAGTTGTCAAAAGAGTGAAAAAGAGAAGAAAAAAGTTTGCAGTCATATTCCAGGCCACAAAAGTGCTCAAAGATAAACTAGACCCTATCCATTGGATAGTGCTTGGAATAATCTTTCCAACAGTATGTGGAAGTCCAAAAATGGACTTTTGGATTAGAAGATATGGCCAATTGAAGTTTAAGGGTTTTGCTGTCCTTGAAAGGAAAGAAAGAAGAGCATATTGGAGGTCGGGAGCATATCGATGGTTGAAATTGGAGGTCCAACAATATGGCATATTGACGCATCAAATAACAGAGCTAAAATATATCATAGGTACCAACAGTTAAGCATATCGGTGATCGATGATCGCAATCGAACATCTGGGTTGAAATCATCGATTGGTGATCGCAACAATGCAAGACATTTCACAAATAGGAAATCAACAATTTTAAAGTGACCACTATAAAGTAATCATGGGAGAAAAACATCGATTTTTAAAACTGTCGGGGGACACCTTGAAGCATTTAAAAAAGGAATCCAATCGCAAAACCAAAAGAGGGCAGGCCTTTTCTCTCTCCTCTAGAGGGCCATGTGGCAGAATACCATTGGTCCCGATAAATCCACGTTGCATATGACGTCATCATAATGTGGCACTATGAACAACATATAGCAGGAAGGTTCAGTGTTTTGAGGGGTCATCAGGGTGACACGTGTCACCATTCAAAAGACACCACATGGAATTGATGAAGTCACAAGCGAAGGTTGTTATTCCACATTTTGTAACACTGGCAAAAGAAAAACCTCAAATTGAAGACTTCCGATTGGGGGCTTCAATAGTGGGGCTAGCCCCACGGTCACAAAGGGAATGAGGGACCAAGGGCGGAGCTGGAGGCCAAGTACGAAAGGCCTATCATAATCAGAGGTTGTAGCATTTCGTGGCTCTAATGTAAAAGCCTTGACTGGAAACATTCGATGTAGAGGAGCTTCGATATAGGGAACGTGGTTGTAAGAGTTGAGGCACGAAGCAGTTAACACAGGAAAAGAATCCTCGAATAGAAAATAAAAAGCCACAGCCCTGGAAGACTAAGCCGATGGTAAAAATTATTTCTCTTATGAGAAGTAATGTGATAGGGGCTCAAAGAAAAGGGGGCCTAAAGATATCGTAGACCGCTACCTCATAAAATTGTTACGTATTAAGACTGTGACAGGAATAATCCTTGATATTACGTTGTGATTGATTTATGAGGCCTGTCACATTACGATAACATGATACATGTGCAAACATATAAGATGAGTCAGTAGCTATTTTTAGAACATCACTACGGCCATCACTGGTGATTTCTCCCAACTCTAGTGAGTGGGAAATTATGAAGTTAAGGTGAAAGCAATGAGAACCGACCGCGTAGCAAGAGAGGCACAATAAGGAAGAGACATGGCCTGAGTAGAGGCCATAATTCCTTTGTTCATCATTCATTTTTCCTTTTTCCTCGTTTATTTTGTAATTTTTGTATATCAAGAAAGGAATCAAATATTGATGGTAATCATTTGGGTAGTCGAGCTATCACACTCCAAGATAGCTAGTTGATCAGACAGCTAGAGCTCTGGCTGAGATACTTTGTAATTGGTTGTTAAAGCTCTCCCTCTCCTTATAAAAAGGGGAAATAAAGACTTAAGACTGGTTCCAGAATTCTTTACCTGAGGGGTTCAAATTCTGTGATTCCACTTTTGGTTCTATTTCCCTGTTCATGAGGGACTTGAGCTATATATTATTAAATGTAATGGACTAGTGAATTGGATTCATTTTGAGGATTAATGAAACTCTTTGGTGATTCCAATCAGAGCGATGCACAATATGTTTTTCTCCTCTATATATCACTTCATGTAAGTTCTTTCTCCCTCTGAAATAGTGTAATGAAGCTCTCGGTTTCACTCTTATTCATGGTTGTATGTTTGCTGCTAAGTAGTGACAAGTACCTGCGTAGTTACATATTTACTTGTGTTATTTGATAGCCTACAGTACCTGTAACGTACACAAATTTACTAATTGTTGTTTGGTGATAAATGTATCCATGATGCATATAGTTTGGGGCCTTAATTAATGCTCCACTATTTCTGTCATTCCACCTCTTCAGTCTCACATAATTCTGCAAAAATAGTATTGCTTAGGATTATGTATCGTAACCGACCCTATGCCTCAAATTCTCTCCTTTCTTTCCTCTTCATTTTACTACAATGCCAATATTAATGTTTGCCATTTTTGTGTGTCAACCACTAGAACCATACATTTCTCTTTAAGATTAGCTTGAACCAAACCACCTTTATTATCTTTTTCAAACTACCTAACAATTGGAGTGCAACAAAAAGCCCCACTGATAATATTCAAACACATTCCTCTCTTTAAGATATCCTAGGCACTAGTCTACAATCAACCCAGAGGTTGTCTCTAGGAATATTTCATGTCTCCCGAGTCACTTGTGCTACATGTGCTAGAAAAAATGACAACATCTTTTTGGCGTCGTTGTCAGGGAATGAATTATAATATTTTTTCCTGGGTACAACAAATTTTTATATTCCCTCTGTCAGGTGAGCAAGGGATGTGTGGGTTGAATATCTCTCATCTTGGTGACTCCACTATTTCAATCTTATGGTAAACATCCTGGTGACTTCACTATCTATATCTTTATTTGATCATCCTGGCTTTCAAGAGGCCTCATACTCGCTCTGATGCTAAACAAATGAAAGTTTCCCCTACCTTTGAACTTGAGATCACTCAATTAAAGGGGTTTTCAAAATGGCCATTCTTGTATTCCTGGCCAACAAATTTTCCCAATTGGATTTATCTTCTATTGCTGGTTATCCCAATCATCTCCCTTAATTTCATGAATAGAATACCTATTTTCCTAGATTCAGTGGAAACACAGATAAAAGGCCAGACTAACACCTTAAGGATTTTCATGAATTCATGGAACAACAGGGTATTGTTTTTTTATATGCGCAAATGAAATTGTTCATGTACTCTTCAGAAGACGATTTTAGAGTTTGGTACAAAACAATACCTTATGGTAACATATATTCCTTAACAAAATTTCATATAGCATTCAATCCTCATTGCAAAAGATTATATCCATCGAAAGCTCTCTTTGAAGATTGTTGTGCGCATTTTAATGTTGAAATTATTCCTAAGGTTAATGACCCTGATGAAGATGTTTGTGAGACTCCTTTCCAAGAATATATCTACTCACATCAAGAAGAATTGCTCAGTGATCAAGAAAGTAAAGAAGGAAACATCATCAAGCTGCAAATAAACCATCAAATATCTTATTTAGCCGAATTTGATGATTCTCCTCCTTAAGATGAGTATGACTTCGATGGGAATTCGAGCGATGGAGAACTGCAACAGTCCCAGTCATGGGAATATGCATATAAAGAAGAGGCTCCAATTTATGATTCACATCCTTCACTTGGAGAACAAGTTCAAGAACCTCCTCCTATTTATGATTCATATGATTCTCAAGAGGATGACATGGTCGTAGATTGTCAAAGGGATCTATTTTATAGCAAGTGGGGAGAAGGCTCCCAACAACAAATTTTTCAAGAAGAGCCAAAAGTTGAAGGACCAACTAGTATCTGTGGCTGCCTATTACAAAAATATTCCTACCGGTAATATTTTGAAGCCTTGAAAATTGTTGCTTCAACATGGGGGAAAACCACCCGGTCCGGACCTTGGTTGGCAACTCCTTTTCCGTTTGGTGTAGTGGCTGCGATTATGGATAATGGGACCAGTTTCCCAATCTAATTTATGATAGTGCTGATCGAGTGATATGTGATATTTTGGAGTAATGTTTAAGCCAAAAGTAATCTAATATAAACTAATAATCACATGCATATATCCTAATTTAAACACTATCTAATTATGACTATACTCGGGAATAAATTTGAAGTATGCAATCTACAATAATGTCCAAAAGCAATTCGTAATAAAGATCATTCAATTGCAATAAGAAATGAAATCGTTTAACAATAATCGTTTCATATAAATAGTTAGCTGAAGCGATTGTGAAAAATATATCGCATACGAAATTATTCATGTATTTAGCATAAAATTTAGGCCATCATCATACAAAAGTGCAATAATGCTAACAAAGATTCAAACTTTCATATATAAACAACTTGAAGATAAATTATTGCTTAATACATAAGTAAAAGAGAATTATGAGATAAAAGTACCATTTGTAATAAGTCTTACTTATGTGCTTCAACAATATTGATCTACATCCAATCCATCCAACACCATCTAAGAGTACAAAAGTGCAATTTCAGTAGGAGATGCCAGATAAGATATAAATAAATCTTGTTCCATTAATTTCGTAAGAACTTCCCCAAAGGGACAGAAGTACATGTTTTGAGGATTGTTTCTGATAAAATTTTTGGACCCCTCTCTAAATGCATGAGAGGGGTTTAAATATTAAACTATAAAACTAAAAATAGATTATTACAAAAATAGTTGAGGAGGTTTAAATGGCCTTCCTCAAATTATGCAAAAATAAAGTAAAAATAGAAATGAACATGTTGACTAACTGTTCTGCATTTGATCTTTTAGATCACAATTTTCTGTCATGAGCTTGAGCTGTGTCGGTTGGCTGATTTCAGCTTTCAACTGCCTAGTGAACATGACGTCGGTAAGTGCTGGCACCATTTTCTCTGTAGAAGTGGTTAGGCATCGCAGGGTCATCCACTGGTTGTGAGGTTTCACTAAATGTCACCAATATGCTTCCCAATTTAACTTGGTCGTTTGCCTAATTTCTTCTCTTTTTTCTTCTGTTGCCTGCCTCCCCTGTAGTTCAAGTTTTTTTTACATTAGGAAGAAAACCTAGAATGGACTTTGCCACTAGGTTGGCGCTGTGTAAATTTTCATTAATATTATTGATAACATTGTTTGTTGTTTCCTGAATTCTCTGTCTGAGATGTCGGCTTCATGAATAACCCATTTAGCCATGTTTGCATAAGGGATTATCTTTGGATGAGTAGCTATGCGATGCAAAAATGAGCATGTTGTCTCAAACATGGAGGCATCTAAGGAATCATGACCGTCAACTGTGACCTTCATTTCCAGAATCCTTGGTTCCTCTTCTTCCTGTATATTATACATGGCTTCCCATGTAGAGGTTCCTCCCTCTCTGCTACATGTAGTATCCATAAATAGAGGAGTCATTTTTGATTTCTCATAGATGACTGCCTTGCCTTTCTTCACCATTTCTCCCAACTATTTGCTCTGTGGATTTTTCCTGAAAGTGAAGAACAACAAGTATCGGATATAAAAAGATAACAATGAACGTGAAATGGAATAATGCGGATAGCTTTGAAAAGGTGATAAATAAGGAGTTTTATTTGAATGCAAGTGAGAAGATATCATATCACATTACATGGCTCTTCATACATAAATGCAGTTAATTCTTACTAAATGCCCACTAATGCTTCGTTATCTCTTATCTTTAATGCTCATAAATGTCTATATCGTAAGTTGGGTTGAAATCTTCTATGGTGGCAAGCCTTTGAATTGCGATAATGATGATTTTGCGATTTGCGAAGCAATATCACAGATCGCAATATCGCATTATGCCTTTTCGCTTTTCTTACCCTCCCTTACGTTTCTATGGGATGTTGCGAGCCGCTCGTTTATTGCCTCAAAACATAGCTACTTGTTAGGTTTTTCTATGTAAATACCTTTTTTAATAAGCGACGGACCTAAACATTTGGTCGTAATGTATCTAAGGAGTGGGTTCAGGTCTTGATCGCATTTCGCAATATCAAATAATGGTAAGTTTGTGGTGCTCTTTTAAATGCTCGAAATGCGATGTGGTAAAGGTTACAATGCCATCACAGTTTCGCAGTTTGCTTGTTTTGAGGTAACCTTTTAAGGTGGGCCCTTTATAAATAGCGATATGTGATACAAGACTCGGTTTTGTCAAGAAAAGCTTTAGGGCCTAGTTTATATAAAAAATATGATAGTTTCGAGGTATAAAGCATGGAGTCCTCTTTTAATTGTTTTTCACTAGATTTGGTGGGTTAGCAAGGTTTTTGATGATGCTCAATCATGCGACATGCGGGAAGGCGAGCATTTAGTAGTTCTTTTGAAAAAAAATGGGTTTGATTAATATCTTTCTTTATTCCATAATTAAATAAGAAAAGTTCCTAAATGCTAAGTTTATTTTTGGAAGGATTTTTTTAAAGGGTCCCTATTTATCAATGTAAAATTAACTACTACTATTAATCAATGGGGGGTTTTTGAATAGCAAAACAATTGGCGATTCACTTGGAAGAACCAGTTATCTCTGAGAGTTTTTTGACATTTCTAAAAACTTCCAAAATAAAGATAGTTTTGAAAATAAAAATTACATGGAATATAAGGTAACTAATACTGCTCATTAATAATAAAACAACATATACTTAACTATCATTCCTTTGATTATCCTTTTCTCATAAAAATGTCACTTTGTCTACATCATTCATTACTTGGTTTTAAGGATAAAAATAGGGAGGCTCTTCTCAGATCAGTTTTTTGGTATACTTAGTTGTCATAGGTAGAGCCTCTGCTGCCAGCAGACGTTCATAGCCTCAATAGGGTTACCTTTTAGCCATAAATGATTCAATATCCCACCTTGGTCATAATGCATTTTTTAGAGATAAGCTCAGATTTATATACTAATTTGTCTTCTTTATTTTATGAAGTAATTCTTTCTTCCTTCAAATTTTCATCTTTTATCTCTTGAAGGACAATGTCTTGGTTTGGTGACCAAAATTGGCAATGCCATTCACTTGATTTATAAATTAACTGAACAAGTTGGCTCATGATGAGCCCCCTTGTCTTTTGATTAATATAATCTCAATCTATTACCCTGTTTTGATATGCAGTATTGGCAATGTCAACTAGTTATAACCTTATGATCATGGTAAGTCGGCTCTTGATGAGACCTCTTATCCTTTAAGTTTAAATATATTTTAGAATTACACTCTAAAAATGAATGCTGATTTGATGGGGAGAATCATTGGCTCCTTAAGAGCTTCTGGATGACAATTGTAGAGTTTAAAGATGCTTTTCTGTAGAGAGACTTTGCTTTGTTATTGATACTTTTATTAACTATATATTTCATATGTGAACATTACTTTCATAACAATCTTTACTTACACAAGTGAAAAGTCAAAATAAAAAAGAGACTATCATTTGTAAAGCCAAAAGTAAATGTTTTTCAAATTGTATTATTTTTTCTAAAAAACTAACATAAAGGCAATAATATATAGTGAACAGAAGATATCATCTTCTATGGAAAGTATTTCTTTAAAATTTTCCCATTAATAGGTAGAGATTCTCTCTTACCTGATAAAGCTTGTAATAGAAAAGTTGATGGGCCTGTTTGTTCCATAATTTGAAACGGGTTGAGCCACATTTGTTGGAACTTGGTATGCTTACCTTTCTCTTCATGGGCTTTATCCCATTTCAATACTAGGTCTCCGAGTTGAAAAGATTTTGAACTTACAGAATTTGAATCAAAGGAAGCCTTGACTAACTACTGATGATGTGCATGTGTGGTCCTAGCCTTCTTTCTTTCCTCTTCAAGCTTAAGGATTTGTAACTGTCTAACTTGCATAGATGAGGAAGGAGTTTCTTCAATGAACTGAACTAAGGCTAAAGAGGGAATAGCTACATTTGTAGTTAAGACAAATTCTTTCCCATAGACCAAATTAAAAGGAGAAGTGCCAATGAAGGCTTTCTGAGTTATTCGATCTGCCCATAGAGCAAACATCAAAGACTTATGCCAATTCTTTTGGATTTGGTCAACAATTCGTTTAATAATCCTAATGAGATTCTTGTTTGTTGACTTAGCTAACCTATTTCCTTGCATATAATAATTAACAGAGTAATTAAGCTTAAAACCTCTTTTAAGAGCAAATTCTGTCATAACATTGCATGGAAAATAAGATGCATTATGAAACATTAAGGTAGATGGCAAGCCAAATATGGTAATGATAAATTGATCTATGAATTCAATAATGTTTTCAGAATTGGTTACCTTGAGTGGAATTGCTTCCATCCATTTTGTAAAGTAATCAGTGGTTTTAAGGATATATCTTTGCTACTTAGAAGAATGAGGAATGATCTCACCTATTATTTCCAATCCCCATTGCTCGAATGGTTGGTCAATGTTCACCGGATGTAATGGAAATGCAGGTTTCCTCTGTCTTCCAGTAGTTGTCTGACAAAATTTACATGTTCTTACATAACTGTGTGCATCTTTAAATAATGTTGGCCAGTAATATCCGGTATGTAGGAGTTTATGTGCGGTGGTATCTCCTCCAAAGTGATCGCCAGCTGGTCCATCATGAAGTTCCTACAACACCTTTTTTGCCTCAAAATTTTGAAGACATCTAAGCAAAATATAATCATAATTTATTCTAAACAACACATCATTGACAATTTGGAATTGTCTCGTTTTTAATCTCAAGGCCCTTTTATTTGTGTAATTTAATTGTGTTGGGGCATATCCATTTCTTAAGTAAAATATGATATCAACATATCTTGACTCAGTGTTGTTAAGGCTTACCTCATAGACTTGTACATCGTCACCTGAGTGCTGTAATGCTGATAGATTAGATGCTCTTGCCAACATCCTACAAAAAACTTGACCTTTTACAATTCTTGCTAGTCTGATTTCGATGTCATATTCTTGTAGAGTTGTAACCCAATTTGATCTTTTCTCACCCACATCCCTTTGTATTAACAAATTTCTCACTGTTGAGAATGGTACTATTACTTTGGTGTGGGGTTTGAGGAGAAAAGGTCTGAAGTGTTTTATCGATTTGAAAACAACAAAAGCTTGTTTTTCAACGTCTCAGTAATTCAATTCAGTTCTCTACAAATTGGAGCTAAAGGAGAGATTGGGGCTTCAACATTTTCTTCATTGACTTGTGTTAATATGGCTACATATGATTTCTCAAAAGCAAAAGTATATAAAATGAAATGATTTGAAAAATTCAGCGTCACTAAAGATTGGGCGTTTATGATTTCTTGTTTGATCAAGTTAAAGGCTTCATGTTCTGAGTGTCTCCATTTAAATAAATAAATTTTCTTTATCATAGATTGAAGGGGTAAAACAATTCATGAGAATTTAGGGACAAATATTTTAACAAAATTTATCTAACCTAGGAAAGATTGCATTGATTTTTTGTTAGGTGGTAAAAGTATTTCAGAGATTTCTCTAATTCTGTCAGGGTCAATATGAATCCTTGCTTTGGACACAATGAATCCAAAGAGCTTTCCTTCACTTAGCACAAAAAAATACTTCTTGGGATTAATAGAAATCTCGTACCTTCGGCTACGTTCAAAGATTTGCTTTAAATCCCTTATATGATTACTGCGCTTTCTGGAATATACAGTTATATCATCTAAGTAGATTACTACTAATTTGTTTACTAAATCTTTGAAGTTTATGTCCATGGCTCTTTGGAAAGTGGAACTGGCATTAATCAGTCCAAATGGCATCTTTTGATAAGCATAAGTGCCCCATTTTATATTGAATGTAGTTTTCAGTTGGTCATCTAGATGTACTAAGATCTAATTATAACTTGAGAATCCATCTAGGAAAGACATTAGTTCTAAGCCTGCAACTGATTGCTATATTTGTTCCATTGGAGGTAATGGGAAATTGTCCTTTTAGCAAGCTTTATTGAGGTTGCGGAAGTCTATACATATCTGAATATCGTCGTTCTTTTTCTAGCTAGGACAAGATTGGAGACCCACCGGGAATGTATGACAGGAAGAATAATCTTGGCTTTCAATAGTTTATTCAATTCAAATTTAATTTGATTTTCTAAATTACGATGAATCTTCCTTAATTTCTGTTGAACGGGTCTTTCATCAGATGTCATGGGAATAATATGTTGAATAATAGAGGTGTCATATGTCTTAAGATCTTCATAGTTCCATGCAAAGACATCCTTGTATCTCTTCAACAAACGTATAAATGCTGGTTTTTCATCTGATGTAAGTTCGAGGCCTAGATTAATATTTTGAGGCTTTAGGTCAGTTCCAAGGTTAATCAATTCAAACCTTAGAGTTGAACTCTGAATTTTTGAATTGGTGGGTCATTTAAATCTGTCTTTGAGGTCATATAAATCTTCCAACTTAACTACAGACTTTGGTATATCGTTATGAACTACTTTTTGTTTAAGTTGGTTATCATGCTATTTTTCATCAACTATCTGGTCATCATAAGAGCCTTATGAGGTCAGGAAGCTTATGATATCTGAATTGTTATTAAAGACTCTCCAGTTGGTGATATTATCGGGAATATAAGGCCTAAAAATCAATTCAATGGAAAATCGATCACGACTATAATCCTGTGGTGGAATAAGCTTGGAAGCGACATTAGCTAGAAGATCAACACTAGCATTTTGGAGTCTTGGAATAGGGGAAATATCAAATGCTGTAAAGTGAGAGGCCAGGTCTTAGACTAACGGCTAATAATGTTTCAAATGTCTTGAAAAATAGTGTATATTATTTCTCACTTGTTTTATCACAATATTTGAATCTCCAAATACTTGGAGGTGTTTGATATTAAGGCCAATTTCCTTATACAAACCTTGAACTAGTGCTTCATATTTAGCAGTGTTGTTTGTGAAATCAAATTCAAGTCTGCAAGCTAACATAGTCTTTTCCCCCTCTGGGCTAACTAATATGCATCCTGCTCCTGCTCCATCATTGGATTTAGATCCATCAAAAAATAATTTCCAAAATAAATAGATAACTGCAGGTTTATCTACAAAATTTATGCATTTAGAAGTGTTTGTTTGGGAAAAAATTTCAATTTGAGATACAACAGAGTTTTCTAAGAAAGGTGAAGTGTAAGCATTAAAATTTCTGAGAAATGATTCTATTGAGTAGTTTCCGATGATATTGTTACTATACACGACTGGTTCATTTTCTCCTTCTAGCTCTGTGACTATGCACTTTTGATGTTTCCCGTGATCAACCCTTATTTGATTTGGCTTGCAATTATAGGGAAGCCACATGTGAGACCAGTCAGTTGCAAAATAACCATGACGTTTTTTTGACCAATCTCTACTAAGGATTAAGCCATAGAACTTAGGAATATCAGCTACAAGTATGTCAATGACTTGAAAAACTTTAGGATTTGATGAAAGTCTGATGGTTACTTGATTAAGTTCCCCAACAACTTCAATGTGAGATCGATCTATCTATACTATACTTACAACAAAATTTTGAGGCTGAACATTCAACTTTGCACAAACTATTCTAGGTAAGATGCTAGATGAAGCTCCTAAATCAACTAAATAGTTGTGTAAATTATTATTAAATACTTCAAGATTAAGGAGGAATGGATGAGTTTGAGATTTAGATCTTCCTTTGATTAGAGCGATGTCAGTTGGATTAATCTTGTTTAAAGAGGTGCTAGGAGGCCTTCCCATTTCTTGGGCAGCTTGTGAGACCATGGCAGTAGGAAGCGGTGATATAGGTACTGCTTTGAGTTCCTTGAGGAGTAGCTTCTGCTGATGTTTCAATTTGCTAAGCTCATGAAAGGTGATGTTCTCCCTAGTATTCTTCATATCATCAACAATATTATATTCCATTTCATAAAAAAACTATCAGAGTTTCAACTGAAGATGAAGAATCTAATTGAGAAGGATTGGTCTGGGTGGATTTTGGTGAAGACTTATGACCTATTGTTTTATCCATTGGAGGTGGCATTGTAGCCTTCTACTTTGTATTTGTCTGTGACAAATCAACGGGGTTTTTACTTCGGGTGGCAACAGGTAGTGCTTCTTGAGTTTCCTTGTTGGGAAGGATAAAATCCCACATTCCTTGTAACTTTGCCACTTCTTCATCATCCGTTTGTTCTTCATTTGAAACTTGATCTTCTTCTCCATCTGATTCAACATTTGATATTAACATTTGGAGGTTTAGGATCAGCAGGGGAATTCCTTTTAAATGGTCTAAAAGATTTCTTAGAGGAAGTCTTTGCTACCTGTTTTTTGATATAAACCATTTTGTTAGACATGGTCTTGAGGAATTTCTGTAATCCTTCAAGATCAAAAGGATATTTAGGTGGTTTCTTCTTAGAGTCATCGCTAAAAGTCACTTTCTTATATTTTCTTTCTTCTAATGTGTTTTTCTTTTCTACAACTATAATGCATTTTTCTACAATTATTGGCTCTTTCATATTTTTTGCCAAAGTCGGTTTGGCAACTCTATCAACGAAAATAGTTGTGTTTGAAGGTAGAGCGGAAATATACCACTCATTTTGGACCTCATCGTTGGGCTTAGATGTTATTGGTATTTTTTTCAATAATTCATTGAAGCGAGAGTTGAAGTCTTTAATGGGTTCTTTCTGTTTGGCTTTCAAATTGGAGAGATCATTGATTAAGGTAGTCGTGGGTCTATCATCTCCAAATTTAGTTAAGAATTTTTCTTGAAAAGCATCCCAACTATTGCTCGAACCTGATGGTAATGAGAAGTACCATGATCCTGCTGCTCCTTGTAAAGTATAGGAAAATAATCTAACAACTGCATCTTCTTCCACTACTTCATTCAAGTTAATGGACAACATGAAATTGTTTATATGTTCCTCAGCACGTAGGCCATTATCAGGATTGAATTTGGGTAACCATTTCCCTAGATGAGCTGGAAATTGATGTAAAGGCCCAACCATCCTAAAATCTCTTGGGTTTGTCCATGGCCTCAAAGGATTCTGTGCCATTGCTGGTATGTGAGTAGGAGAAGGTGTAGTAGTGGTTGAAGGTGATTGGGTAGAGGAGGATGTAGTTCCTGTACCTGTGTGAATCACGATCTCGAGTGGCAAGGCGGATGATTGATATTTTGATGGTATAGATGGAATGAATGAAGATGAAGATTGTGTCGAAGAGAGAACCTCACTATGAGATTCAGATGGTGTTTTCTTAGCTTTCTTACAGCTTGGCAGAGGGAATTCGAATAGGGGGATTCCAAGTTTTTCACTATGTGCTCTAGTTAACCATTGAGATGAGGTAAACTAAGAGGTAACACTATCTTGGGATAACTCAGATTCTTCTTGAGATAATGAAATCCCTTGTAATTTATGAATCAAAGATTGGACTTCGGGGGCTTCAGTAGAAGAAGAATGATCTGGCTTCTTTGGGATTTCAGCAGTGGGTTCTATAATTTTCTTTGCAACTTCTCGCTTAGGATAAGGGGATTTGGAATGCGATCGAGAAGTTGGAGGTGATGGTGAGGGAGTTTTACTCTTAGAATGGCCAGTTGATTTGGATTTAATTTCCATTCATAGTCAGACCCTCCTTCTAGTGCCAAAATGTTGAAGCCTTGAAAATCGTTGCTTCAACATGGGGGAAAACCACCCAGTTCAGACCTTGGTTGGCAACTCTTTTTTCGTTTGGTGTAGTGGCTCCGACTGGGGATAATGGGATCAGTTTCCCAATCTAATTTATGATAGTGCTGATGGGGTTATATGTGATATTTTGGAGTAATGTTTAAGCTAAAAGTAATCTAATCTAAACTAATAGTCACATGCATATATCATAATTTAAACACTATCTAATTATGACTATACCCAGGAATAAATTTGAAGTATGCGATCTACAATAATGTCCAAAAGCAATTGGTAGTAAAGATCATTCAATTGCAATAAGAAATGAAATCGTTTAACAATAATCATTTCGTATAAATAGTTAGCTGAAATGATTTTGAAAAGTATATTGCATAAGAAATTATTCATGTATTCAGCATAAAATTTAGGCCATCATCATACAGAAGTGCAATAATTCTAACCAAGATTTGAACTTTCATACATAAACAACTTGAAGAGAAATGATTTCTTAATACATAAGTAAAAGAGAATTACGAGATAAAAGTACCATTTTTAATGAGTCCTACTCATGTGCTTCAACAATATTGATCTACTTACAATACATCCAACACCATCTAAGAGTACAAAAGTGCAATTTCAGTAGAATATGCCAGATAAGATAAAAATAAATCATGTTCCATTCATTTCACCAGAACTTCCTCAAAGGGACAGAAGTGCATGTTTTGGAGATTGTTTTTGATAAAATTTCTAGACCCTTCTCTAAATGCCTGAGAGGGGTTTAAATACTAAACTATAAAACGAAAAATAGATTATTACAAAAATACTTGAGGAGTTTTAAATGACCGTCCTCAAATTATGCAAAAATAAAGCAAAAATAGAAATGAACATGGTGACTAACTGTTTTGCATTTGATATTTTAGATCGCAAATGTCTGTCATGAGATTGAACTGGGTCGATTAGCCAATTTCAGCTTTCAACTACCTAGTGAACAAGACATCGGTCAATGCTGGCACCATTTTCTCTGTAGAAGTAGTTAGGAATCGCAGGGTCATCCATTGGCTGTGAGGTTTCACTAAATGTCTGCAATATGCTTCCCAGTTTAACCTGGTCGTTTGCCTGATTTCTTCTCCTTTTTCTTTTGTTGCCTGCCTCCACTGTAGCTCAAGCTATTTTACATTAGGAAGAAAACATGGAATGGAATTTGCCACTAGGTTGGCGCTGTGTAAATGTTCGTTAATATTCTCGATAACACTCTTTGTTGCTACTGTTGCGTCTGTTGTTGCCCTTTCTACCTCTCTAAGCCAAGAATCCTAGTTTGCAAATAAGATTTCTTTGTGTGAATCCTCCAGTTTAGGTAAGTTGGTCTTTCTCCCACCTTCTAAATTCTGCTAAGTGATGAAGTCGGAGACTCTTTTCAAGATTTCATCATATTCAAGTCTCATTTCAATGACTTGAATTGTTATTTTGTCACTTGTTTCGCAATAAGAATTCCGTTGTGAAATCTTCTGGCATAATAGTTCCTTTTGGTGCATCAGCTAGGAGTTAAGGCCAAATTCTTTAGTAATAAACTAATCAATTTTTGGATCATCCTTATGCAGATCGGTTATTTCTTGTAACAACACTTCCTTTACATCTAAGCTGGCTTGATGTCTTATTTGTATCTGCTCGAACTCTTGTTGGAGCTTAGCTAACTGTGTTTCTGCTTGTTGGTTGGATTTTGCTTGTTGTAATTGTTGTTCAAGTGGCATAAATTTATTTTCTTTTTCCTTAATCAAAATTTGCACCTTTGTTGCTTTGTCAATAGTTGCTGTAGCATAGGCACCTGCAAACTGTGACAATATAGTAAGATTTTCGGATGGTTCAATGGGTGAGTCTTTCTAGACAACATCCGTCAGTTCATTATCAGGGGTAGTAACAGTTGTAGAATCCAATTTCCTTTTCTTCCTTTGTATTTTAACAACTGCTTTATGTTGTGGGCTATAGAACACATCTAAAGGGGGAATCTCCTTAATTCTCAAAACAATTTTGGAGGTGGGAGTGACAGGAATGTGCTCTACCTCTTGAGTATTTATAGTCTCCTCTACTGTCATTTCTTGAGTTTCTTTCTATTGTGGAGTTTGAAACTCTGGCACTTGTTCCTTTGTATGGAGCTTGTTACTAAAGTTCTACCATTCTTCCTCTAAATCAATCACCAGGGGTTTTATTGGCTGGATGGAGGTGGAATGGATTTCATCTTGTTTGCTAGCTGAAGTTTGCTCAACTGTCTTTTTTGTAGATTGGGCTATATCTTTTTCTGACTCCCTGCTTCTGCTTTTACCATTTTGTGACCGTTGCTTTGACTACTCTGACTCCCTGGTAGACTTCTCTTGGGATTCTGCTCGAGAATAAGTTTTAGAATTTTCTTTGGAATCTCCTTCTAGACTTATAATGGGAGTTGGCTCCCTCATTGGTTCAATCAACAATTGGTTCAATGGGACCTTCAATAGCCTCGTTTCTCTATACTCGTGAAAGGCTTCAAGATCCTCACGGTCAAACAATAATTGTGCCATATGCTTCACCTCTGTGAATATGTTCTTATGTAAAAAGACGTCATCAAATGCATCTTCCTCATGACTGAATATTTTTACTTTTACCATGGTGGTAAAGTCTTTGACAGTGCCAAATGGGTCATATTGCCCTCCTGGTAATTTAGGTAATTGCAGAGATAACATGATCTCTACTTCTTTGAATGCATGCCCCAGGTCGTGCAATGAAAATGCTCCACACTGTAAAGGGAATGTAGGCCAAATGGCCTTCTTTGAATCCTTTAATGTTTTTCTCATCCCACCCTCACTAGCTATTTGATAGGCTATCTCTCTAGCCGTCAATTTGTCTGGAACATAGTATGCGAGGACATGGGGGGAGGAAATGTTGCCAAATACCCTGATATAAGTGAATGTTTCCTCCCCAAACCTTATGGCCACTGGGAGGATATCTAACTCGGCTTCCTTGGAAAACCTGGGGGCATCTCGGTTGTAAATTTGTTTGTGGATAGGGAGCATGACTCCATGAATTTTTTATAAAAATATGGTTGAAACTGAGATTCCCATATGTCTTTATGGTATATATGAATGGGAAGCAGATCTTGGATAGTCCGCTTCCATCCCATGACAGTAAATTTCGAACCAAAACAAATTGCATCCATTACATAGGCACTCATAAAAAATGGAGGGTAAACCCTCGAAACAACACTTCTTTTCCTTCTATACTCCATTATTGTTCTTGCTAAATTATCAGACAAAATTTGTTCCCAATTCATTATAGTTGCGTTTATGGCTGCATCTATCAATGGCAGCCATTTTGGGGAGAATTTAGTGCTATCGGGTTTGCCAAATAGTCTACATAGCGTGGTCGTTGCAAAACTATGAGGGGGACAAATAGATGCAGTAGAGTACATGCCCTTCTTGTGTTTTTTATTTTTTCCTCATTACTTAACCAGGTTCGAGTGTAGTTCGTTGGGTCCTTGTTCTCTTTGGCATCTCAACGAACTGCTTGTTGTAGATGACTCGTGGCTCTGGTAGGTGGTACATAAGCCACAAGTTGTCTAGCGTAAAAGATCCCATAACCTCTTGGCTTCTGGTCCTGAATTCTCTGTCTAAGATGTTGGCTTCATCAATAACCCATTTAACCATGTCTGTATAAGCGATTATCTTTGGACGCGCAGCTATGCAATGCAAAATTGATCATGTTGTCTCAAACATGGAGGTGTCTGAGGAATCATGACCGTCAACTGTGATCTTCGTTTCCAAATCCTTGATTCCTCTTCTTCTAGTATATTATACATGGCTTGCCACGTAGAGGTTCCTCCCTCTTTGCTACATGTAGTATCTGTATATAGAGGAGTCATTTCTGATTTCTCATACACGACTGCCTTGCCTTTCTTCACCATTGCTCCCAACTATTTGCACTGTGGATTTTTCCTGAAAGTGAAGAACAACAACTATCAGATATACAAAGATAGCAATGAATGTGAAATGGAATAATGCGGATAGCTTTGAAAAGGTGATAAGAAAGGAGTTTTATTTGAACGCAAGTGTGAAGATATCATATCTCGTTAAATGGCTCGTCATACATAAATGAAGTTAACTCTTACCAAATGCCCACTAATGCTTTGTTATATCTTATCTTTAATGCTCATAAATGTCTGCATCGTAAGTTGGGAAGAAATATTCTTCAGTGGTGAGCCTTTGAATTGCGATAATGATGATTTTACGATTTGCAAAGCAATATCGCAGATCGCAATATCGCATTATGCCTTTTCGCTTTTCTTACCCTCCCTTACGTTTCTATGGGATGCCGCGAGCCGCTCGTTTATTGCCTTAAGACATAGCTACTTGTCAGGTTTTTCTATGTAAAGACCTTTTTAATAAGCGGCGTACCTAAACATTTGTTCGTAATGTATCCAAGGAGTGGGTCCGGGTCTTGATCGCATTTCGCAATATCAACTAATGGTAAGTTTGCGGTGCTCTTTTAAATGCTTGAAATGCGATGTGGTAAAGGTTAAAATGCCATCGCAGTTTCACATTTCGCTTGTTTTGAGTTAACATTTTAAGGCAGGCCCTTTATTAATAGCGATATGCAATGCGAGACTCGGTTTTGACAAGAAAAGCTTTAGGACCTAGTTTATATAAAAAATATTATAGTTTCGAGGTATAAAGCATGGAGTCCTCTTTTAATCGTTTTTCACTAGATTTTGTGGGTTAGCAAGGTTTTTGATGATGCTTAATCTTGTGACATGCGGGAAGGCAAGCATTTAGTAGTTCTTTTGAAAAAAAGGGGTTGGATTGATATCTTGCTTTATTCCAAAATTAAATAAGAAAAATGCCTAAATGCTAAGTTTATTTTTGGAAGGATTTTTTTAAAGGGTCCCTATTTATCAATGTAATATTAACTACTACTATTAATAAATGGGGTGTTGTTGAATAGCACAATAGAATCCTTAATAGATTCTCCACTCTATGACTCCTACAATTCAGAAAATGAATATTCTCCCGCAAATTTCCAAGAGGGTTGGCCCATTGACAAATGGGTATAAAAATATCAGCAACAAGTTTTTTCTTGAAAAACCTAAATTCGAGGAGCTGAACATTGTTTGTGGTTTCCCCGATGAAGATATTAGTCAACAAACTTTTCATAAAAATGAGTCAGCTGCAATTTTCCTCTCATCGGTTCTATGATCCTTTAGCTGACTACATGACAACATAGTTAGGTCAGCATCAGAGGTTGTTTCTAGAGCATGTATCAAGTTTTTTGTTTGAATATTTTTCATGGTGCATGCTTGTTTCATTTTTAAAATTTCAGAAACATGGAGGCATTAGGTCCAACACCCAAATGCTAACCTAGTACCATTGCTGGGTTGACCTCACTTAGATTAATTGATACCCTTTACATAAGTAGGAGTTGTACATAGATAAGCTCACTAGCTGAGCATTTAATTTCCAGTTGTTAGAATTTATATTTCTGTATTTTAGTTTGATGAGGAAATGACTTCCTGCAAATAAAGTTCCATGGAGATTTTATGGTTTTAAATATTCATTATATTTTTGACTCCATGCTCAATGGTGAAGGCCACTAGTTTGCAGGTTCTCAGCACCTTGCCAGAAAGGCACTGTCCCCAGTTGGACAAAATATAGCTCACACATTTTTAGGATAAGTATTTTTAAAAATAAAAATTAATTCAATCTCTTTTACCAAAAATAGAAAACCTTTATATACCAATTCTAGTAACTCATTACTCAAAAAGAATTTATAATATATTAATAAAGATCATGCTACAATATTATTTGAGTATTAAAAATTGCACAAGTTCACTGTATAATTGTGTGGGGGGACAATCGTGGTGAGTTTTTGGTTATATTATTTCATTTTAAACTTTTTACCTATTATTTCACTTTAAACTTTTACACATTTTGCTATAGGTATTTTCCACATGAAATTATGTCATATTTACCTTTTTAATAACCAATAAACCAACAATCCCTAAATAATTACAATAATTAGATATAACTTGTAATTAATTAAGAAAATATTATATTCAATTTACTTATTTCCATAAACCAACAAACAATTATACTCACATGAAAACACATTATCCTAGCATAAATCTATCTTATGTACTAATCTAACATGAATCGAGCGAGATCTCATTTCATTATGTGTAAACTTTTTAGAGTACAAAATGCAATGTGTTATTTTTCATTGTTTAAATTGTATTTTTAAATACTAAATAGAGTACATATATGTTCAAAATAGAAATTTTAACCATTAAACTTATTTTTTTCTATATATAGAACATAATTTTTATTTTTTATTTTTATTCTAAAGGGGCACATCCCCTCATACTGTACAATAAGCCTCTTACCTCAATAAAACATCAAAAAAATAAATTGTTTATTCACAAAACCTTTATTATAAATATATTAATGAAGATTTTTGGAAACCATGTTATAATATTGATTATGTATTAAACATTGCAAAAGAAGTGAGCAGAGAAAAGTGCACATATCTCTTTAGCGTCCCCACTTTCTCAATGAAATTCCCAAACTTAAAATTATAATACATTAAATATAAAATTGAAAACCACTTGTAATAGTCTATTTTTTAATAAAAAAATATTTTTTAAAAATACAGATTATTCAATTTCTTTAACTAAAAGTACAAAAACTTTATATACAAATTTCAATAACTCATTATTAGTCCCTGCCTGGGACTATTAGCGTTCGATACGCAGTCAACTGGCTATTAGTTGATGCGTTGACCACAAATATGTACCCGTTATTTACTAGTTAACCAAAGTTTTGGCTGCGCAGTTTCCTCGCAAAAAATTTTTAGCCAAAGTTTTTGTTTGGAGGTCTTATTGCCGGCCTCACGTCGCCCGATGCGCTCAACTCAATTTAGCCTAAGTTTTTTATCGTAAGGTGCCTGTTCTCCGTGTTAACCTAAGTTTTTTATCCTAAGTTAAATGCAGCACCATCGTTCACTACACGCAGCACCATCGTTCACTGAATTTAGCCT